>JACVVK020000759.1:97500-117500 GCA_018292915.2 Batillaria attramentaria
GCTTTATCTGTGGACAATGGATTGGATTAGTTTGGATTTGAACCCTCCATGTCTCAGCCATGAAGGGAAAGTATTCCCCAGTAACCACTTCCTCCTTCCTGTCTCAGCAATTGACTCAATTTTTTTTTTCTTAAGAAGCCAATTAGCCTCTAAGGGAGATAATCCACCACCAAGCGAAACTGCCTGGCGCCTCTGGTGGCGTGATAAACGTCTTTTCTGGGCATTGATCACAAAAACACATAAATTTCCTTTAACCTTTTAATTGCCTTCTGCAAGGCCCATAACTCACATCAGCGAGTTCTTCCTCTTGTATAGGGGCGCTTCATACTTCCTGTGGCGATCGATAAAGGAAAAAAGATTTGTTTTCTGTCTGCTTTGCGCCACAGAGACTGTGGTGGCAATTTTGTGACAATTTCAATCTTTTACGGCGAACAGTTTGGATGTTTTTCGTTTCTCTCCAACCAGCCATTTTCCTTTCAATACGTCGTAAAATTATTGTGTTTTTTTTTTCTTCTTTCCCGTTTTCTTCTCTTTTCTATCATCACAAAAAAGACACGCTTTAGTTTATGTATCACTTGTTACTGAGTAGCTCTTCATTAAGTTTGGTTAATGAGCGCAAACGGGTGCTCAGTCGGCCGTGATCAGCTCCCAATCGTGTTTTTCTCTGCTCGAAGGCGTCAAAGAAGTTTTAATGAGGCACTGCAATTACGGACTTGTGTTGACAGCACGCTTTATTGGCTCTCTCTCTCTCTCTCTCTCTCTCTCTCTGGAACAGCCGAATCGTAGAGCGTTGGACTCTCGATGCTCGGATCGCGAGTTCGAATCCCGGCTGGGGCCAGTTATTTGTGCTGCCATTTTTCTCGTTGCTCCGTCTTTGGACCGGTTTATGTTTTTGTTATAGTTTGTTTTTTTTTTTTTTGTGTTCTTATTTTTGTTCTGTTTGCTATATCAGTAGTCTTTTTTGTCAATGCCTTGTTTTCTTTCTTACTTACCCATGCTTTGCTTTGTTTGATTGTGTTGCTGTAGTTTTTTCGGTTTATGTTTTTGTTTATATTTTTGTTTTGTTTTGTTTTTCTTTCTTTCTTTTTTTTCCTTCTCTCTCTCTCTCGCTCTCTCTCGCTCTTCGTCTTCTTCACATGCCCCAGAGGGTTTTGAAGAATGAATAAATAAACGAAACGAAACGGTAGCACCCTTACGTGATGAAAAAGGACGTTAAGTGTCCAGTACCCCCCCCCCCCTCTCTCTCTCTCTTTCTCTCTCTCAGAGCACAAGAAATAACTTGCTCCATCTGCCTCGTCAAAGTGTCGACATTTATAAATTTATCAAGTCTGTCCTTCTCTAGTGCATATTTGTGGAACTCTCTACCCAGACGCTAAAGACGTTTTCCAAAATTTAGAGAATTGAAGGACTTTTTGTTTGGATAACTTAGATCATAATTATGATTAAATCTGCAATAACCAAACTATAATGCTCTTCTCGAGGTTGTCTTCTATTTCAGTTGAATGTCTTGTTAAAACGTTTTTTTTGCATATTTGAATGTTTGATTGCTTCTTCGTATCTTATATTAAAGTATGTTTGGTTTGGTCATTGCTGGGGAGCCGGGGTGGCCGAATGGTAGAGCGTTGGACTTCTAATGCTCGGGTCGTGAGTTCGTATCCCTGCTGGGGCCAAATATTTGTTCTGGCTTTTTCATCGTTGCCCCGTCTTTGATATCACCCGTATGTGGAGGAAAAGAACGTTAAACCCCCAAACACCCACCCACCCTTGGTCATTGCTTTTCGTTTTCTTTCTCCCCCAAACTGTAGTTTCTTAGTAAGAAGTGATGTAGCAGGAAAAGTTGTTAGGCCGTTGTTGCAACACACCTTGTATGTTTAATTAATATTATCATCACCATCATCAACATCATCTATCGTCATCATCTCCCCCCCCCTCACACACCCAGCTGCATATAATGTACCGTAAAGTTACCGTTTATTTTTTAAGCATTTCACACCATTTTATCCTGTATATGTACTCCTATTCGAGGATGTATCTGCCACACGTGCGTGCTTGTTCAAGTGAATTTTTAATCCCGGCATGATGTATTTAACATTAGTTGAGAGAGACGTGCAAACGTTTGGAAAGCGTATGAGCGAGAGAGAGAGAGAGAGACTGAGAGAGAGAGAGAGAGAGAGAGAGAGAGAAGAGAGAGAGAGAGAGAGAGAGGAAGAAACATCTGACGCATGATGACTGATACTCTTGTATGTGAAATTGACTCGATGACAGACGCTCGGAAACTGATCCGTTTCGGGTGAAAGAGGGGGGAGAGAATGCACAGAACAAATACTCTTCAGTTTCCCTGACTCGTCTGCGCTTGTTTCAAAAGGATCCTCTCGAGTTGTTCCAAAGTTCATCAGCACTTTGGCAAACTGTGTAGATAGGGGGAAAACAACGCCACTTAGTGTTCTAAATGTAGATTTCTATCATTTTGCTTAATTTTATTGCCAGACAAGAAAGACACCGGTCTGTTAAATCTCATCTTTGTCTCTGTGTGTGTGTGTGTGTGTGTGTGTGTGTGTGTGTGTGTGTGTGTGTGTGTGTGTGTGTGTGTGTGTGTGTGTGTGTGTGTCTCTCTCTCTCTCTCTCTCTCTTTGTACAGCCGTGGATCCGGGATAGCAGAATGGTTGATCGCTGGACTTTCAATGCTTGGGTCGTGAGTTCGAATCCCGACTGGGGGATAAAGGCCTTTTTCTCGTAACCCAGTCTTTGATATCACCGACCCCCCCCCCCCTTCTAAAAAAATCTCTCTCTCTCTCTCTCTCTCTCTCTACTTGTCAAAACTCTTCAGGCCCAGTGACACCCGATACAGCACCTCGAGAAACAGTCTTTTTGTCGCACGTCCATGTCTAGACTTGTTCAAGTCTAGTCTCTCCTATTCTGGTGCATTCATCTGGAACATGCTACCACCTGAGGTCCGGACTAATTATCAACTTCTCAAGATTCAAAGTTCACGTGCGTCAGAATTTTCTGACTAATAAATATGTTCTCACGGTTCTTACTAATCATTGAAAAAAAAGTGTCTTCCCCTTACTGAGTTTTTAGTTCTTTGAATTGTTATGTGTATTTCTCGTATTTGAATTGATAACTTCTTATTATATGCATAAGCATTTACGCTGTAAAGTTCGTGAAATGTGCTGTAAAGCGTGAAAGCGCTGGTCGTCAGCGCGAGCACGAGTGTGGATGTGTGTAGGTGTGTATATGTGTGTACTGATACGTGTTTTAGTGATGATGCATTTTGTATGTTTTATTAGTGTAGCAAGGACAGATAGTAAGAGAGGCCTGTGCGTCTATTACCTCATCCTTGGAAAATAAAGTTTCAGTCAGTCAGTCAGTCTCTCTCTCTCTCTTCTCTCTCTCTCTCTCTGTCGGGGAGCCGGGGTGGCCGAATGCTAGAGAGTTGGACTTCTTATTTTGGGGTCGTGAGTCGGAGAGAGAGAGAGAGAGGAAGAGAGAGAGAGAGAGAGAGAGAGAGAGAAATACTGCTGGGGCCAAATATTTCTGCTGGCTTTTTCATCGTTGCCCCCGTCTTTGATATCACCCGTATGTGGTGGAAAAGGACGTTAAACCCCCAAACACCTACCCACCCCACTCTCTCTCTCTCTCTCTCTCTCTCTCTCTCTCTCTCTCTCTCTCTCTCTCTCTCAGTTTTAATTAGCATTTTGCTTTTTGTTTTGTTTTGCACTTGATGTTTGTTTTTACTTAATTTTGTTCATGTAGATGTCAGCAAGGGCAGGTCTGCAATTTGGGCCTGCGCGCCTATAACCTCTTTCCTTGGAAAATAAAGTCAGTCAGTCAGTCAGTCAGTCAGTCAGTCTGTCTGTCTGTCTGTCTGTCTGTCTGTCTGTCTCTCTCTCTCTCTCTCTCTCTCAGTCAATTATACATTTTTCTTTCCTCCCCCCCCCCCCCACCGCCATTTGGCCACAGTTAGTTCTTATAATTACATATCAAAACATACATGCCAAGGGGCTGCAACAGGAGGCAAGCTGTCAGTGACGCGAGTGGATTTGTGTGAAGTTGCTTTCTGACATCAACAGAAAGAAGACTAGCAATACGCCAGTGGGGCCTGAATGGATAAGAGGAATTAATTTTTTTTTAAACTCCTATCACGTGCGTGCCCTTGAATGATCTGTGCATGGTAATTTTTGTTTGTAGATTGAAGCATTTTCACGGGTGACTATGATGCCTGAGGCTCACACACACACACACACACACACACACACACACACACACACACACCACACACACACACGTTTTCATGTGCGAATTACACTTTGACAGTGTGGGGGAAGAACACAGCAACTGTTGGCGCTACTGACCTGCTACAGCACTAATCCTAACCTTTGCCTTAAAAAAAAAAATAAAAAAATACCCCATCCCCATCCACCACCCCCCTTCTCACAGATATAAATTTTCCTTTCTAACCCCTTCTCCACCCTCACCCCTCCAACTAAAGACGGTTTTTATAATTATATCAACAATCAACCGTAGATCCATAAAGTGTTTGCTTTGAACAGCACTTTGCCTTCTAAAAATATCTCTCTCTCTCTCTCTCTCTCTCTCTCTCTCTCTCTCTCTCTCTCTCTCTCTCTCTCTCTCTCTCTCTTCTCCATCCTCGACGTCACTAGTTTATGTGGAAGGGCTGGCCGTTAGGATCTGAGGCCAAAAGATGGGAGCATAAAGCGACCATCACGCGGGTAATCTCACGCCATTTTTACGGCCTGATCTCAATGTATGAGCAGTTTCTTAACACGGCACAGGAAGCCGCCCACTAAAATCGCCATAATCGACAGTTTATTGGGGAAGAAGATGTTTGGGTTTACGAGGGGATTTACGTAATGGTGCACGAGAACGGTTTCTGTCGGGTTTGAGAAGCGAAGAAGCATGTTTTATTTGTTTGCGCGTTTATGGGTGTCGTTTTGTGGAGGTGTCGTTTACAAGGTCACAGTTGTATAGTGTAGAAAAACGGTTTGTAAGCGGGGGTAGAGAGAGAGAGAGAGAGAGCCTGAGAGGGAGAGAGAGAGAGAGAGAGAGAGAGAGAGAGAGAGAGAGAGAGAAATGAAATGAAATGAAATGAAATGAAATGAAATGAAACTTTATTAATTTTTCAGTCCAAGTATAAAAAGATATAGGTACCTGTCCTCTATCTTGTCCTTGCTACACCAGGAAAGTTACACTACAAAGAAATCACAGACAGACAGATACATGAGAGAGAGAGTTAGTTAGTTAGTTAGTTAGTTAGTTAGTTAGGGCTTAACGCCACGCAAGCATGAAGAGAGAGAGAGAGAGAGAGAGAGGAGAGAGAGAGAGAGAGAGAGAGAGAGAGGGGTTCTATTTATTTCACAAGAATTTGGCAGTCTGCGCATCCCTTATTAACAGCCTATGCATTTTGAATGTCGCAGTTGTTTTGCAGATCAGCTTTGATATATTTCCACAAATATCGAACAGTCACTAGTGTTAGTAACAGATCATCATAAGTTTTATAGTCAATGGACACATTATGAAGTTTTAGCTTTAAGTTTGTGTGAGCTAATCAAGTAACTGAAGTAATGATTTTTTTTTTTTTTTTTTTTGGTTTTAGTTCCTAAACATTACTTGTTCAAGTCTGAACAAATAATACCAAAAATTAAGTTTAAAGCCTACAGTTTAAAGCAAAAATTAAATGTTTCTAGTGTCCTTGCAGATGCAACTACCCTTTTATGATATTAGCTGCATAATTATTCAACAAAATGATTACAGCTGAACCCACACACCAACTGTCAGTACGTTGAAATCACATTTATGAAAGGATGTAGAGCAAAGGTTAAGCTTTGTTTTCGCATAATATATCGGGGTGGCTGGTGGTCTAGTGGTTAGGACTCTGCCGCCAGCGCAAGAGTGCAGGTTCAAGTCCTGTTTGGGGCATCGAAGTTGCATTGTTAGCGTCGCCGTGTGTGTGTGTGTGTGTGTGTGTGGTGTGTGTGGTGTGTGTGTGTGTGTGTGTGTGTGTGTGTGTGTGTGTGTTACACACGAATGCAATTCAAAATTTCGAAACTGACCTAGCTGAGCTGACCACGCGCACAAGTTGATGTCCGCCTATGTGTGAGAGAAGGCGTGTGCTTTCCGTGAGCGTGCGTGTTGGGTCAGGTCAGTTCGCGACGATTTGAGCCGATGCATTAAGTGAAACGTGTGAACAATACACAATATTAAAGACTAGGATCATTACCATTACAGAATCTGATCGTTTTAGTGTCCTTGGCCAGCAAACCAGCTTGCGCCATTTCTTATGGGACTTTTGGAACATCCTTGCTCACCAAGATAAAGTAATAATAATAATGATGATAATAATAATAATAATACTAATAAAGGAGGGGCAATATAAGTGTCGACTTGAAATAAAACTGAAAGCACACAAGTCAAGCTAAGCTTATCACAAACGCACTTACCTCTTTTCATTAGAATCAGTTGCAATTAATGCTTGTCAGTTTCAAGACTGCACTGAAGATTCTGGTGACAGATGATCACAGCCTGAATGTCAGTAGCCGGTTCGGTCAAGCGCCTGTTTGTCAAACACGCTCTGAGCAAATTCTTTAATCCCTGCCTGCGTCGTAGGAACGCACGAACCACTTTAATCTCTGTCCTTCGCTTTCTCCTCTCTCTCCGTCCTTCCTCTCAGGCTAAACAAAAACCAAAGTCCAAAACAGCAGTGAGAGAGAGAGAGCGAGGGAGACAGAGAGACATAGAAAAAGAAAACACAACTGCATTGACTCCCACAAGAAGCACTGAGGCAAAACAATCCCCAGTTATCTGTCGGTTCCGTTTCACTCCCTCGGGAGCGTCCAGCCAATCAAAATTCGCAGATTTTATCGACACACCAATCGGCGAAGCTGTTACGGAGCAGCCCCGGCAACCATGTTCCGCCGTCGGACGATTTTTTCAAGTGTCAGTTTCGCTTTCGCTGTCTGGTAGGGGAGAGAAACCATGTGCTGTGCGCGGCGTTTTCTTGTGGATTGTGTAACCGAAGAACCGTCTCTAGTTACGTGTTTATTTCTTCCAGCACAACAATGCAATTTGTTTACGTTATCGTTGCCGGAGTCACTCTCCATTCTCGCGTCGACATGTTTTGTGCGCTAGTGCTTGTTTTATGGAGTCAGATACCTGCACTGCTAGTAATTGTAAACTTTTTTTTTTTTTTTTTTTAAAGCAGTGAAAACACAATACATTGTAGAAAAAGAGTCTAGATGTACAACACTAACAATGCCTCTCTCTACCTCCCCCCCCCCCATCACCCTTTCCTCAGCAATAGTGGTAGTTTTTGTTGTTCTTATTTTGTTGTTTGTGAGTTTGTTTTTAAAAACACGATATAGTGTACAGGAAGATCTAGATCTGCGACAACGACAATGCTTTCTGTGTACGTTTGTTTTCGCGCTTTCCCAGTGGCAGTGAACACCGCTTCACTGTCTATTCACGACAACAGTTTGATATACTGACCCCCCCCCCCCCCCCACACACACACACACACACACACACACTGCCCCCCCCCCTCCCTCCCCCCACCACCACCACCAAGCCGAGTGGGCTGAAACTTCACTGATATCAGGCTAAACAGGTCAACAAGTGTCCGGTGAAGGTCGTCGCTATGGCAGCGGTTGATAAGGACAACTTTCTTTACTGAAACTATCGCCAAGATTCAGCGAAGACACCGGCACAGACAGACAGTGACAGAGACAGGACGGAGACACGATAGAGACAGGCAGACACAGACGGAGACAGTGCCGTTCTTACACACTGACAAACTGAACAATTTAATTATCTAATTTCACCTTGAACCGGTATAAAAGCCACACCCAGATCATCATAATCTTGGGGACAATTAATGCGTTTAGAAATGGTTCGTTTCACTTCGCCGGCCGCCGCCCGTCAGTTTCAGTGTTTTCTCGTGCAGTAGTGAGAGAGGGAAAAGGCCTACAGTTTAAAAGCAAGCTTGTTATAGTTTAGGGCAGAAAATTAGCTGTGAGTTATGGGGTTGGGGTCTCGCGGAAAGAACTTTCCTGGGTGTCAAATTTGCCGTGTGCGTTCCTGGCATTCTCTCTCTCTCTCTCTCTCTCTCTCTCGCCGCACCTGGCGCGCGTACACACACACACACACACACACACACACACACACACACTACTTGAGACTACAAACAAAATCCGAGCAAGCCGGCGCTGACTTAAACACTGACACACACACGCACAGACGGACTGACACACGCGAAAACTGAGACACATGCAGCACTCATTTGTACTTTCTCAACAATGCAGCGAGATAAGCGGGAAAAACGAAAGTATGGCGAGTGATACTGACAAGCTGAAATTGACAAGAACGACGCGCCAATGTCTGTTTCCCATCTTGTCACGGACCCGGCTCTGTGTGCCCCGTGGTTACGCAGCACAGTTAAAGGCGCCATTTCTAAGATGACTGGGCCTTCCACAGGTCGAGTAAGTCCGCAACACTGTCGGCGGCTACGGGGAGCCGGGGTGGCCGAATGATAGAGCGTTGGACTTCTAATGCTCGGGTCGTGAGTTCGTATCCCGGCTGGGGCTTAAGTATTTGTGCTGGCTTTTTCATCGTTGCCCCGTCTTGGATATCACCCGTATGTGGTGGAAAAAGGACGTTAAACCCCCGAACACCCACCCACCTGCCTGTTTCAGAGATTATTGCCCGCACTCAGTACAGAGGCTAACGTCAGTGAAGCCGATGGTACGGGCAGTTACAGGCGGGCTGACGTGGAGCTGATTAAAGCCGAAAGCACAGTAATCGCTGACAGTGTTGCGGACATACTCGACCTGGTAACACACTGTCTTCGTGCAACCGACAAGGGGAAAACATGGCGTATGTCGTTTAGGCTACATACTATAGATGCATTTTTGGAGGAAAACGCTATATATTCCTCTTACACATAAGGTTGTAGATGACACACTAGAAATGCTTTAAAATTCACCCAAAAAATCACAAAAATCAGGCAGCCACAGACTCATCCGTGCAGTAAATTTCAACAAATTCCAATGTTCCGTTTTTTTTGCAATGTTAGCAGCGACCACATACCCCCTCATTCCACGGTCGTCTGCTGGCTCCTGTGCCAGTCGCGCATGAATACAAACAATCCACAAGCCAGCCCCATTTCCCCCTAATTTTACTATTACCTGGCAGGAAACTTGTTTACAAAGCCAACAAAAAGCACCAGATTGCCATTTTTCACTCTGCACACAAATTTTAAAAGGGGCAGAGATTTTAAACTATATTTAGCGTAGTTGTTACTTCATGACCCGGAAGCTAATACTGGTCTGTAACCTGTTTACTGACGGCTGAGTTGTCCTCATTTGCACGGCCATCAAACGGTATTTAGTGTGTTGCATTCGAAGCTCTACTCATCTGAGAGTTGGACCATTTCGAGAGGAGATCGATTCTCGGCTATGGCCAATTATTAACGCTGACCTTTTTCTCGTTACCCCGTCTTTGATGTCACCCATACGCGGTGGAAAAGGACGTTAAACTCCCAAGCACCCACCCACCCCCATTTCGAGAGCACAGGCACAGTCGAGCCACAAGCACAAATGTTCGAAAACACAAGGCTGCCAATACAAAGCCTAGTCATCTTAGAAATGGCGCCTTTAATAGTAAATAATAGTGTTGGCTTGGCTATCCGGTGTAACAAGACAAATTTACTCCCCAAAAGATTTACTCCGGAGTAAAAATTTAGAGATATAAACTAGTGTCCAAAAGAAACGATACCAAGGGCTGGCAAGGACATACAATAAAAGCAGAACAATACAGAAATTTCAGAGTGGTATATTTCATTAGCAAATGTTTCCGGTATTCCCGAGCGCAGACGCTGTATTTGGGACGTGGGATACGTAAACCTATGTTTTTAGGCCTCGGGGATCACTTTGCACAAAAACATTCCGACAACAGTTTGGTATCGTTTCTTTTGGACACTAGTTTATATAAAAGCAATAACTTAAAAACATTCATAAGTTAACATGTTCTTAGACGGCTTATATGAATGTTTGTGCTGGAAACAAATATTAAGTTTGATGTAACCTTTTTCACAGTTTGCATTCATCGAATTATTTTTGCATTTGAAATAGAAGCGAAGGGAGGTTGAATCGCGCTTACAAGTTTCTTCCCTTTGAAACAGAGGAGTTAGTCTGTCGTGGGAGTTAGTCTGTCGTGGGAGTTAGTCTGTCGTGGGAGTTAGTCGGGGAGCCGGGGTGGCCGAATGTCACGGTAGACCGTTGGACTTCTAATGCTCGGGTCGTGAGTTCGTATCCCGGCTGGGGCCAAATATTTGTGCTGGCTTTTTCATCGTTGCCCCGTCTTTGATTTCACCCATATGTGGCGGAAAAGGACGTTAAATCACCAAACAAAAACCCACGCACCCACCCTGTCTCGGGAGTTAGTCTTTCGTAGGAGCTTGTAGTGAGTAAACATTTCTTTACGAGATTTTTACTCCGGGAGTAAATCCGTCCCGGGGGTAACTTTGTCGTGTTACACCGGGACCGGCCGAGGAGCGTGGCCTGAAGAGCCGGCTATTTGCAGCAACAGCCGCCTACCAAGATTCTGGCTTCAGGGTGTCTGCGGTGTCTGTGACACTTAAGCCACACTAGCCTGGCAGTGAAAAATGTGCGAAATTTCCCGTGCAGAAGCTGGCGCGCACGTCCAGTGAGCGCAGTGTGGTTTGCGCGCGCTAATGGTTTCACTACCGATGAAAATCAATCCGGGTGTAAAGGCCTTCAGCGCCAGTTGTTACTGATCCCCAACCTCCCTCTCTCCCATCCGCGTCCCCCCCCCCCCCCGCCTGTTGACCCATCTCCGGATCTCATTCGCACCCCACCCTACTCCTCGAAGAAAGGCTGTACCCATAGCTAGAGGTTTCAAATTTGGCGGCTACCAGAAAACAAAAACAAAAGGAAACAAGCCCCAACAAACTAACAAACCACCACCACCACCACCACCACCAACAACAACAACCCAAATACCCCCGGCCTCCCCCCCGTCCCCCCACCCCGAAAAAAAACCCCAAACATCAACAAAAAAGCAAACAAACAAAAACCCAAAAAAGCCTCAAAACCAAAACCAAATAAAAACCAAACAAACAAAAAACAAACAAAAATCCCCCAAACCCTCAAAAAACAAAACAAAAAACATTAAAACAACAACAACAACAACAATAGCAACAACACGGAGGCTAGATTAGTCAGTGTTGATCCCGTTTTTAACTTTCCAACTTCGACTTGAAGGCATTTTTCATACTGGTGCGAACAACAATGGCCGGGATAGAAGGCAAGGACTGCTTTCCCCTCTCTTTAAAAAAGAAGAAAGAAAAGCACGACATTAATTTGCAATGCCATGAAAAGTCTCACAGTGGTTCTTTTAACACTCGAGCCCATAGTTTAAAAAATACAGGCAGTGTGCCTATTGGCTGTTATTAAGCTGGCTTGGAGATATTGATGTAAAAAACGTACCAAAAATCGGCGAGTTAAGAAGTACAAGAATGTTTACCTTCCGAATGCACAAGCGCTTTAAGTCATGCAGCTGAACGATTTTGAGTTCAGATACGGTTCTCTGAGAAGTAAAATAAATTGAGGTCTGATTTTGACACTGATAGATCTAAAAACTCCGACCCCCCCCCCCCCCCACCACCACCCTCCTCCCACCCCACCGCTTCTGTCCACACAGCTGTAGCGTAGTGGGAGTCCACGCGGAACAATCAAGGAACGATCACTGAGCTTTTCCCAGAAATTCCCCACAATCCTACAATTCAGTTCCCGACCCGAGTTGGTCGCAAATTAATTTCTCGTCCCCTAAATAACCAGCTTGTTTGTTCGTCCTGCCTGTATGTTTGCATGTCCGTCCGCCATCGGCGTGTCACTGAGTCTGTCAGACTGTGTGTACGTGGCAGGGGAGAGAAAAACGAGCGTGATTTTATCTGGCCAGGCAAGAGGGGTTGGCAGCTGGAGGCCTTCTCGCTTCGTCACGTCTGTAATCCGCTCCTAGGTTTTTTTGTTTTCTGAAAGGAAGAGAATAGATGAGATGAGTAGTTAATTTGCGAGAGAGAGAGAGAGAGAGAGAGAGAGAGAGAGAGAGAGAGAGAGAGAGACAGAGAGAGAGACAGACAGACAGACAGACAGACAGACAGACAGACAGACTAAATTTGAGAGAGAGAGAGAGAGAGAGAGAGAGAGAGAGAACGAACGAACGAACGAACGAACGAAACTTTATTTTACAAGGATAAAAGATTAGGTACGCAGACCTGTCTTACATCTTGTCCTTGCTAGGCTACTGATTTATATACAAAGTAAGCAAAGTAAGCTCTAACTAGGTAGAGCATACACACACACACACATACACACACACACACACACACACACACACACACACACACACACACACACACACACACACACACACACACACACACACACACACACACACACACACACACACACACACACACACACACACCACACACACACACACACACACACACACACACACACACACACACCACACACACACACACACACACACACACCACACACACACACACACACACACACACACACACACACACACACACCACACACACACACACACACACACACACACACACACACACACACACACACCACACACACACACACACACACACACACACACACACACACACACCACACACACACACACACACACACACACCACACACACACACACACACACACACACACACACACACACACACACACACACACACACACACACACACACACACACACACACACACACACACGACCATGCTACTACATACATAAATCAAGCAATACTAAGAAAGAAAAAAAAAAAAAAAGGGGGGGGGGGGGAACAAAGGATGTGATAGGTGAGCAATGCAAACAAATCTTGAGGCGATGTTTTTACAGTTTTAAAACCAAAAAAAACAAAAACAAACGCGTGATGTGAATAAGTATTGGGATTTTTTTGTTGTTGTTGCCCGAAATACAAAATCCTACAGAGTACATGTATAGTCAAGCCCATTACGAGCTGTCCACCAGATGTTTTATTAGTTTGGTCTTGAATAATCCAAGCGAGGGTGCTGATTTGATGTCTTTTGGAAGTGTATTCCATGCGTGTGCCCCTGAGTAAGAGAGGGAGGTTTTGAAAATATCTATACGAGGCTTCGGCACCACGAAATCGTTTCTCAGTGTTCGGTACGGCACTTGAGAGTGCTTGAATAGACTAGCGAGATATGCGGGGGTTTTTGACAGTTTTATTTTTTGCATCAGTATCATTTTATTAAGTCTGAGTTGTTTTCGTAGGCGCAGGATACCCAACGATTTAAATTTGTCATCGGTGCTAAGTGAGCACATGCTTTTGTCTATAATCAGTTTAATCGCTCTTCTGTGGAGCGAATTTATTCTTTTAAAATTTGCCTCACTACAGCCGTCCCAAACGGTGGACGCGTAGTCTATGCGTGGCTGAATATGTGCATTGTAAAATAGTTTTCTTGTGGGTTCATCGGTAAAGTATTTAAGTTTGGATAGTAGAAACAGATTTTTGGACAACACTTTGCACGTATTATTTATATGCGCTTGCCAGCTTAGCTGATCATCCACTGTGATCCCCAGCACACGGTGTACATGAACTTGTTCGATATGATGAGAGCCAAGGCAAAGTTGTAATGGGGGCGGATTCAGTTGGTGTTCCTGTCTTGTGGTAATTAACATGCATTTAGTTTTAGATGGATTAGGGATCATACAGTTATTTCTGCACCATTTTGAAACATCGTGTAGGCTTTGTTGTAAAGATTGGTTGATGGATTTAACATTTGAATCCGAAATATCAATCGTTGCATCATCAGCAAAAAGGCTACAAGTGGCGTTGGGTTGAGTGATATGTAACGGCAAGTCGTTTATAAATATAGAAAATAATAAGAGAGAGAGAGACAGACAGAGAGACAGACAGACAGACAGACAGACTAAATTTGAGAGAGAGAAAGAGAGAGAGGGGGGGGGGTGCAGACTAAATTAGAGAGAGAGAGAGACAGACAGACAGACAGACAGACAGACAAAGCTTCATTCCGAGTTTTTTGTTGAGATGTTTATTAGTTTTAAGAATGTCAGTTGAAGCTAACACGTAGGTAACTTCTACAAAAAAAGTATTGTCAATGTATTTTGAAGACGCAGGGTTTAATTTTCACTTCATTTTATTTCTGTAATTAGAGACAATATCGATTGAAATTGTCAATGCAGTTGGTGAGGAAAAAAACCTCAAACTAGTAGCAGAATACAACCTTGGACATAATCATTGTTCGGAAAAATTCAGTGATATCAGTATACGAACGTTCAACCTTATCTCGATTTTTCTCCTGAAGACTTACTGTTGTCGCGAGTTCTCAGAAGATGTATATACCTGTTGCGAATGTTCCTTCATTTTTCAGAACCAGAGAAAAAATGACGAGTTGAAATCAATCGCGTTGACAGATCATGCCTTTTGAATTGTCGAAGATATTGCTATGAGGTCAAAAGCTGGTTTCCCCATTGTTACACCAAACTTACTCTGTTTTTTGTTTTTGTGTTTTTTTTTTTTATATAGATCGACTCACAGACGCACTCCTTGGATTCCCTGCTTAAGGATGGAGACTACCTTTGAAATAAACTTAATGAGGATCTCTTGAAATTAGGTTTCTACCTAACGCGTACACCATGCACACTCAGTACAGGAAAATATGTTGATGGATGGTCCCATGTATGTATGTGAGGAGGTAGGTAGTCAAGCGGGTAGAATTTAGGACTGTCAATGTACTCGCCGTTATTTCGAGTTCTGGCTGTGAGTCAAAAATTTCTACCGGCTATTTTCTCGTTTCCCCGTCTTTGACATCACCATTGCGCGGTGTAAAAGGACGTTAACCAACCAATTAATCAACTTCAAGGTTTATCACCATCCTTAAAGAGAAAGATGTTTAGTTGAAGCAACAAACCGACTTGCAGCACCAAAAATTATCATGTTATCAGGAGATCCTCAATACCTTCATCAAATGGCATGTAGGCTTGGACGTAACTGACGACTCTACGCCTGTCAATCATAAAGGACGAGCCCCCAGAATTCAGCCAATCGCGTGCCCTGGCATAATGACAACGCATGGCATGGCCTGTCAAACTTTTTTGCGCGACACTATAAAGAGGTAAGCATGAATAGTTTGACTGAAACATGGAAAGAAAGCAGTAAGTCCGTTGACGTCATTTGAGGGAAAAGACCATTACGTCAATCTCTTTCATCTTGAAATCATCCTTTTTTCAATAAAATGACGTCATGGACGTACTGTGGTTTGATGATGATGATGATGATGATGATGATGATGTCTTGTAACGCGCTGAAAAAAACTCCATGCCCAGCATGCTCGTAGCGCGGGGGGTGGGGGGGGGAATAAGTTTTAACAAAAAAAGGAGGAGGGGGGTGGAGTCTGCAGGGGAGTGGAGGGGTGGGGGTGGAGTCCGCATCAGAACTTTGAGAAATGATAGATCTTCCGGTGGCTCCTGAAAGACTCGGTGGAGGTGCTGGATTTGAAGGAAGGTGGCAGCGCGTTCCACAGAGCAGGGCCAGAGCACTTGAAGGAGCGAGCTCCAAAGCGCTTCTTGGTGGTGGTGTCATACAAACCCAGGAATGGACAAGCGGGACTGAGACTGATGAGGAACGAAGAGTGCGGGATGGAGTATATGAAGGGATGAGCTCAGAGAAATACTGCGGCAGAGTAAAGGCGCGGGGCGTTGTCCTAGGGGCTTGTCGAGTGAAGTCGTCGTCTGTTTCAAGAGATCCGTATTGCCTTCAATGAAGGGTAGTTCTCGCCCTTAAAGAGAAAATGCATACTTGAAGCACTGAAGCGCCTTCCAGCACAAGGAATTATCATGTACAGTCAACCATCCGCAGTAAATTTGTCGCAAAGAGCAAATCCACACAATAATTTCTCTCCCAGCCAAACTAATGAATATCGTCTTCCCATTACACAAGTGTCTCCGCTGCACGTGATGTATGGGGGGAGGGGGTGTCCGGCGCCATGAATTGCTTCCCTTGTCGCCAGCGGCTACCTTCCAAAATATAGTGTGTCTTGTTGAGTTCTTCCTGCGAAGAGATGTGTGAGATATTGCGAGCTATTTGATAGCATCGTGTTTGTTTGTTTGTTTTTGTTGGTTGGTTGGTAGATTGGCTGTTGTTTGGTATTTTGAGTTGTCGCTAGTGGGGTTGTGGCCATGCTTGAGGACGTGATGTGGCTGATTCCGACGGTCTTTTTCATTGGAAGAAATGCTACACTCAGTACACTGTCTGTTTGTCTGCTTGGGCTCTCTCTCTCTCTCTCTCTCTCTCTCTCTCTCTCTCTCTCGCTCTCGCTCTGCTTTTTTTTTTTTTTTAAAGTGTAGCACGGACAGACAGCAAGAGAGACCTATGCGTCTATTATTGTCTCATCCTTTGAAAATAAAGTTTCAGTCAGTCAGTCAGTCAGTCTCTCTCTCTCTCTCTCTCTCTCTCTCTCTCTCTCTCTCTCTCTCTCTCACACACACACACACACACACACACACACACACACACACACACACACACACACGAACGAACGCACGCACGCACGCACCAATGCGCGCGCACATCACACACACACACACACACACACACACACACACACACACACCACACACACACACACAGAGTACTCGGAATGACCCTGTACCTTCTACGTAAAAGCACGTGGCTTTTGAATTTGAGAACAGAGTTCGCGCGGTGGTGAAAGGGTTTCAGTAGTATCACCAGGTGAAAACTACTCATCCCCATCGTACTTTTTCCGTACCCACAACTCCACCAATACCCGCTTTACCCTCCCCCCCCCCCCCCCCCCCCCCCCTACACGTAGTGGCCGGATCCGCTCAGCGGGTATGGACAAAGTGACTCCACATGATCTACCGTATAACAGATGACTCGGTGAAGTGCCGTTTTCTATCCCCCCCTTCTCCCCCCCCCCCAACTGCCCCCCCCCCCCGGGTACATGTCCTCCTTCCGGGGGTTGGTGGGGTTTCCACGCTGTCGGCTCTCATACCTGCGATTAATAAACTGAAATGAATGATCGTTGGTAAGGCTGAAGTGTGTGGAAAGTGGAATTTTAAGGGGGTGCTCTTAGTTATGAGGGTTTCAGTCAAAATCCAGCATCAAAACTTGTTTGAAGTCGCTGATTTCACGTGTAGTGGCAGTGCAAGGAAACGATTAGGGCTAGGGTTGTTGTTGTTGTTGTGTTTGTTGTTGTTGTGTAATAATGAAGGCTCTATTCTTCTGTTCTAACGGGGAGCCAGGACAGCTGAATGGTAGAGCGGGGGGGGGGGGGGGGGGGGCTTTCAATGTTCGGGTCGAGAGTTCGAATCCCGGCTTGGGCCAAATATTTGTGCTGGCCTTTTTCTCGTTGCCCCGTCTTTAATATCACCCATAAGTGGTGAAAAAGGACGTTAAACTCCCAAACACACACACACACACACACACACACACACACACACACACACACACACACACACTCTCTCTCTCTCTCTCTCTCTCTCTCTCTCTCAAGTTCCAGTTTAAGTATTCTTTTGGTGTTTATTCGAATGAAAAGTAGGCCCGATATCACAATATTTTCAAGAAGACTACCATTTTTATTGCATCGCTTGCTGTCTGGTCATCGTTTGTGCACAGACAAATAGTCTTTTTTATTCCAATTTCTCTGTTAAATAATCCCGGTTGGGGCCAAATATTCGTGCTGGCCTTTTTCTCTTTGTCCGGTCTTTGATATCACCCATACGCGTTGGAAAAGGACGTTTAACTCCCAAACACCCAGCCACCGTCTCTGTCAAATGTATCTGTGATTTGTGATTTGTGTAGCAGTAACAGTTCTGGTTGGGTTTGGTTGGTTGTGAGGAAGGTTAGTCAGTTAGCTAGTTAGTTAGTTAGTTAGTCACTTGGTTGGTTGGTTGATTGGTTGGTTGGTTGGTTGGAAGGTTGGAAGGTTAGTTAGTTGCTTGGTCAGTTAGTTGGATGGATGGTTGGTTGGTTGGAAGATTAGTTAGTTAGTTAGTTAGTTAGTTAGTTAGTTAGTTAGTTAGGAGGGGAGTTGAGGCCCTTCAGCCACCATGTAAATGTGACAATACCAAAGACATAACATCGAGGAAAAAGCCATCACACACTTTTGTCTCCCAAGCGACACAGCAGGAAATGGAACACGACAACCTTACGCCAGAAGTCAGCTCGCCTCTCCAGTACAAGATCTCCTGTCTGTGTTGCCTTCAGTCTCCTCAACAATAGACGGCTCCAGTCGGCAAGCCCCGTGAATTCTAATTCTCAGGGATGTCCACACAGTAGTGACAATTACAAAAAAAAAAACATGTCCATAAATACGACAAATCATCACAATAACCACGACGACAAACAACAACAACAACAAAAGAACAAGGGTGAGTGGGGGTGGGTGTTTGGGGATTTTACGTCCTTTTCCACCACACACGGGTGATATCAAAGACGGGGCAACGATGAAAAAGCCAGCACACAAAAGAAACAAACAAACAAACACACAACATCATCACCATCATCATTATCAACAACAACAACAACAAGAACAGCACTGAGCAGCAGCAACAGCAACACTGAACAACAAGAAGAAAACTGAGATTGATCATTTTAAAAAGCCAAGCTCTAATTCTCAGGGATAAACTTTCTCCGCCCACACCGTCTTGACAAGACAGTTTGCATTTATAAATACTACAAACCACTGCAAAAACCACGACCACAGGGGAAAAAAATCGCCGAAACGCGGGTACACCCATTACTGCCAAAGACGACACACACCCTGAATACCACCGCCCCAGGCATACAAAACATCAAACATAACCCCACAGGGGAAAAGTCAGTACAAGTCATACCCCTTCCCGTCAGTCCTCTGGCGTTTTAAGCCACCGTAACGGGTCCTTAAGAAGGCACCCTGAGAGGTCTCTGTCGAGGCAGCGCCACCCCGGATACGTATACCCGGCTTTCGTGGTGAGCCCCGATTGTTGGTGGCGATAAAGGGGTAGAATAGCGATGATCCACCCCAGCGGGTGAGGCGGGTGGGAAGGGTTGGCGGGCGCTGCAGGAGTCAGGGGGTACCCAGCGGGATGGAGGCGTCATCTCCTGCAGATGATGTCTTCATGCACGCCCTGGGATCCCTGGCGTAGACACGGTAAGCCTAAGTACACAAATTGACCGCGGGGTCATGTGCAGCATGTATTTTTGGCGAACCCTGCTTGGCGAGTGTGTTAGTTTGCAGGGATTTTTCTTGTCATGAAAAATCGTGATTTGGGTAATTTTTGTGTTTTATAGGCCAAGGTGCATGCCAGGGGGCCGCAACAAGAGGCAAGCTGCCAGTGAAGCTGGGACTTTTCAGTTGCGCCGGAGAGTGACAAAAGCGACGCGAGCGAATTTGGATGAAGCGGCTTTCAGGCCTAAACTGAAAGTAGACGAGCATTACTCCAGTGAGGCCTGAACGGAAAGGAGACGTTCTTTGTTTTTTACACCTGTCAGGTGCGAGCCGTTGAACGATCTGTTCATAGTAATTTTTATTTGTAGATTGAAGCGTTTTTAGGGGTGATAGTGATGCCTGAGGCTAATAGGGAATATACAGGCATTTTGACACCTCGTGCGTTTGTGTTTGTCCTGGGACCGAGACACCGCCTTAACTTTTAAATTAATAGTCACTGTCTAATTGTTTTTGGCTGATCCCGTACGATGTAGCCATCCGGGCACTGCCGGTGTAAGCCAGATGTACTTCTCGTATTGTTTGATTCCGGGGCACTTTTAGCCTCAAGCTACAACTGATAACCAGGGGCACTTCTAGCCTCAGGCTACAACTGATATCCAGGGGCACTTCTAGCCTCAGGCTACAACTGATAACCAGGGGGCACTTCCAG
>JACVVK020000759.1:122500-135000 GCA_018292915.2 Batillaria attramentaria
CATTATAGCGAAATGACGTCTTTGTTCCGATCAGTGTGAGTCAAAACACGCTTCTGCGGGGGAAAGCGGAGTGAACGCACTGTGGACACGGCGAGCCTAAAACAAGGGAAATGAAGTGGAAAACACACACACAGGCTCTGTAGGAAAGTTGTATGTCTGCCTGTCACGCACTCTGATGCATCGGTCCGCATCGCACGAAATGTCCTTCTCTCTCTCTCTCTCTCTCTCTCTCCATTTCATTATATGATTGGTATTTGCGTGTGTGTGTGAATGCGTTTGGACCTGATGGACAATTTTCTCTATGGTTTTGTTTCTTCTAGTTTAGTGCATTTTTCTGTCTTGGATTACCTTTTTAAATTTTTTTAAATTTTACTTTATTATTACTTTTTTCTCAGTAGATAGTGTCTGTAGTATTAGCAACGGCAAGTTTGTAAACTGGTGAATTTCTGTCAAAACTTTTACCGTTGATAAATTTTAATAAAGTTTCATCATCATCATGATCCTCTCTCTCTCTCTCTCTCTCTCTCTCTCTCTTGGGAGCCGGGATAACCGAATGGTAGAGCGTTGGGCTCGAGTTTTGAGTTCGAATCCAGGCTCAGTGATGCCAAATATCTGAGCTGCGGTTTTTCTCGTTGGCACGTCTTTCATATCGCCCACACGTGCTGGAAAAGGACGTTAATCTCCCCAAAAATCCACCCTCCCACCCTCTTTTGTGTGTGTGTGTGTGTGTGTGTGTGTGTGTGTGTGTGTGAGAGAGAGAGAGAGAGAGAGAGAGAGAAAGAGAGATCTCCAAGCATTCATAGAAAGATAAAATTTACACACACACACACACACACACACACACACACACACACACACACACACACACACACACACACCACACACGCACGCACGCACACACACAACACACACACACACACACACACACACACACACACACACACACAAAAACGCGAGAGAAATTGAAATAACTTTATTTGAAGAGAGAGAGAGAGAGAGAGAGAGAGAGAGAGATTCACATTAATACACGGCTTCCAAAAAAAAAAAAAAAATTAGCGAGTACAAACGAATTTCAAATTGGTACAAGCCACCCAAAAACCAGTTCAAAAGTTCAGTTGCGTCAGTATGTCCAAGATGGCACTTCTTCGTGACCTGATTGTTGTCATTTCCGTGTTGAAAATGTAGGGTTTGGGGGATTTTTTTTTTTTTTTTGCGATGCATAATACTGCCCAACATCTGACGAGAGCAAGTATGTCGCACATGAAATATTGTGTCTGTGCGTGCACCTGGTGACAGATTTATCACATGCTGAGTGACACAATTTTCGGCGTGAATAATATCTACACTGAGAGGCAAAAGAAAGCACTGACCAGAAACTAGTAAAAACTATACTAATATAGAGTGTGTGTGTGTGTGTGTGTGTGTGTGTGTGTGTGTGTGTGTGTGTGTGTGTGTGTGTGTGTGTGTGTGTGTGTGTGTGTGTGTTTGGGAGCTGAGCGTCCTTTAACACCACAAGGGTGATATAAAAGGCGGGGCAACGAGATAGAGGCCGGCATAAGTATTTCACACACACACACACACACACACACACACACACACACACACACACACACACACACAAACGCACGCACGCAAACGCACGCACGCACGCACGCACAGAGTTTTGTCAGTCCTTCATTACTGCTGCTAGGCTGAGAACAAGTGTGCTTTGACTGCAGTTATAAAGACAGGAGGTGGTGGGGGGGGGGGGTGGTGGCGAATCTACATGCCTTATGTTTTTATTAAAAAAGGAAGGTACACTCCCAAACACCCACCCACCCCTCCTTGCCGTGAAGAAGCCGGAACTAAGTTAGTTAGAGTCAAATCCTATGTCTTCAGCCCAGGCAGCAAATTTGGGTCGATCATTCCCTTCCATTGCAGTGTGTAGTTTTCCCGAAGGGAACTGCACCATACCGGTATCGGCTAAAGTAGGCAATTGACGCCCACATGCGTGACGTCACCTGAAACTGACACCACGGGCATGAAATTGACATCGGTAAAAACTCTGCGAACGTTCAGGATTTATTGCCATCTTCCAACGATGCTCGCTCATTGACATTTCTACGTTTTGATGTTGATATCAGACGGTTAAGTGTTACCAGGCTGTTGCCCTGACAACGCCAATGTGCTACGTGTCCTTTACAACGAAGGAAACACGGAGGTGAAACAAAATAGACTGGCGTTTTTCCGGTGCTTAAGCACTCCAGATCATTGCACCGTCCATCAGTGGGTGCCCACGCCACGGCACCGCGTTTTTCCAAATTGAAAACGCCATAGCACCGGGGAAAAACGCTTTGGATTTTCAGTTGTGGGTTAGAACGATTGAAAGGGGGCCGTTTACGAACCAGAAACCGACCTGTACTATTGCATTACTACAATCTAAAGATGCTCGGGTCGTGAGTTCGTCTTCCGACTGGGGCCAAGTATTTGTGCTGGCTTTTTCATCGTTGCCCCGGCCGTCTTTGATATCACCCGTATGTGGTGGAAAAGGACGTTAAATCCCCAAACACCCACCCACCCTACTACATGTACAATCTAAAGATGTGTGCATATGCTCATGTTTCAGAATAATAGCTTTAGGTGATAGACTCAGTGTTTTGCGAAATATCAGAATAAGTTCTAAATCGGTATTAAATTGTTGTTGTTGTTGTTGCTGTTGTTGTTGTTGTTGTCACGTCCCCCCTTCCCTTCTCCACTAAATCCCCTTAGCTCTACTTTTTCCTGATCGGCGGGTTTCAATTATTTGTTAAATGTGTAAATCACTCCTGCTGACATCAGTGATTGTGTCTGTACTCCACCGGACTGATCAGAAGAGATGTGTCAACTGATGCATCATGAAGTACGTTTTCGGCAACCACGTACCATTTACAAAAAATAACACACGAAGGGAGGGTGGGTTTCTGAGGGTTTAACGTCCTTTTTCCACCACATACGGCTGATATCAAAGACGGGGCAACGATGAAAAAGCCAGCACAAATATTGGGCCCCAGCCGGGATACGAACTCACGACCCGAGCATTAGAAGTCCAACGCTCTACCATTCGGCCAACCCGGCTCCCCCCCATCTTTTCACGAACTCCCCTAACAATGCAAAAGTAAGCAAGTATGAGAAAGAATGGCATCTCACGGCAAAATAAGATGAAAATATTGAAAAGATAGGTTAGCTATTGGGTAGCGCCACCGGGGAGGGAGTGGGGGGGGGGGTAGCAGCCCGAATTTCCGGAAAAGAGACAATAAAATTAAAAACAAATAATAAAGATGCGTTGGGAAGAGAATCGTGAGAACGGGGAATCCCCATGTGCGGCACCAAATGTGTTAAAGGTGGTCCACAGACTTCAAGGAAACCATTTGACTGTGTTCTTACAACATCCTTCATTCAACCACTTCTAATCGAGGACAGTTCTCCTTGTCCATCTTTCCGTCTGTCTGTCCGTCTGTCCATCTGCCGCTGTCGTCTGCTCCTGACGAATGTGGCCACACCGCTTCGGTCAGTCGTCACGCTTTAGTGGGCCATCGGTACAATGTACCCGCACAACCAGTGACCTCTGGCCTCTGTGTCAGCTGATTTATGTTGATACCAGCCGTCCTGATTTACGGATCAAGCGTGCGGTGGCTTTAGGCTGTGTTGTCAATGGTGGCGATTCGCTAGATGACTCGGCCGGATCTGAACTGTCCTGCAAAATGCAGCGTACACAGTACAGGAAGTGAGTTTGGTTTAAACAAGTTTATTGCAATGCAGGTTGTAGAAAAGTAATAATAAACATGAACGAGCACAACTTATGGTAATGCTCAGTGGGGAACAAATATATCGTGACAGTATTGCAATGGCAGACTAAATCGATCCGTGATTATGGTAAATCAACACTACAGTGTGCGTGTGTGTGTTGGGGGGTGGGGTGGGGGGACAGATAGACAACGCGAAAAGACAAAATGTCAGCGAGTGTGTGTGTGTGTGTGTGTGTGTGTGTGTGTGTGTGTGTGTGTGTGTGTGTGCCTGCGCTCGCGCGTGCGTGCGTGCGTGCATTCTCTCACACAGCGGATATGAACATAGTACAAGCACGTGGTGCGAAGGGTCAGCTCATCTATTTAGGTTTGGGAATTTAGAATTGCATTTACTTTGAATTTTTTTGTGGGTCGATATTTTCCAAGGCGTGAAAGGGAAGAAGCCGGAGTATCCTGAAGAGAACCCCCGAGACGCCGCGATCGGCGCGAATGAACGTTGTCACATACTTCAGCTGACACAAAACAAAACAGAAAACAAACAAACAGCACACCCCCCCCCCCCTTTTCCGCAGACAAACAAACAACCAAACCAAACAGCAACAACCAATAACAACAAATCAAAACAATGGGCCAACAGGACTCGAACTTAAACCTCTCGCACTAGTGACATGTTTCGTAGCCACTACTCCACCAACCGCCCCATATCCTCCCGTCGGGGAAAGGGGAGGTAAAAAAGTCACCATCCCTCGTAACAGTAACAAAAAGTACCACTTGCAGTACCCAGCACAGGGTTGTGGCCCTTGACCCTTCTCTCCCCTGATTTATGGAACCCGGAATCGGTTAGCGGGGAGGGGAAGAGCCTGCGGTCTCTGGTCCGTGGAATTGCAAGCCAGCTCTCGGTCGCAGTGTCCCCTGATTATCTGTCGCCCAGTCTTTCAGTCGCACATTTAGACTGGGATGATTTAGGTCTGGAATCGGAAGGGGGGGTTCAGCAGGGCGGCCCCGTCTGGATCGCTCTATTATGGTCAGGGGCAACCGTGTTCAATGAATATGGGATTTTGGCCAGTCGTTGTTTGGGTGGTTGGGATAGTATCGTTGGTGGTGGTCGCGAAAGAGTCGCTTGGAGGGTGGGAGTTCTTGCAGAAATGTTTGTAGAGTTTTGTGGAGGTTTGGGAAAAAAAATCTTTATTTGGGGTCAGCTGTAGTCAGGACCAACCCGCAGGGGAACAGGAAGAGAGGCCGGCCTCGCAACAGCTGGAGGCGGGACACTGAGGCAGAGCTATATAAGCAGGGGACCAACTGGACTGGAGTGGCAAGAATAGCCCAGAACAGAGTGCGATGGCGAAGGGTTGTCGATGGCCTATGCTCCACTTGGAGCCAGGGCCTAAGTAAGTAAGTAATAGTCAGGACCACACCTTACAACGCAAATCAGGCCAAGCATAACCTCAGTGAAGCCATTTTAAGAATTAATAAACTGTTTTTAATTTAATTCAATTCAAGAAAGGCAGATTTTGCGTCTTAAATGTTACACTGCCGTCACACGTCGTTGGATATCAACGTCCCTTTCAGGGTGGTTGGGTGGGAGTTTGGGGGGTTTAACGTTCTTTTCCACCACATACGGGTGTTATCAAAGAAGGGGCAACGATGAAAAAAACCAGCACAAATATTTGGCCCCAGCCGGGATACGAACTCACGACCCGAGCATTAGAAGTCCAACGCTCTACCATTCGGCCACCCCGGCTCCCAGTCCCTTTCAGGGAGTGCGTCTATTCAACGATCTAGACGGAAAGGAGCCGTACCCAGGATGTAAACTAGACAGATGCGCAAACAAAATTAACGTATATCTCACAATTTTCCAAAGATTTCCATTTTTTTGCGCAATGCTTATGACAATTTTCAACCCTTCGCGAAAGTAGAACAGTATTTTCAGAATCCTGATATCGAATCTTTATTGAAAGTTTTCGTCAGGTTCTGTAAAGTTTCCCTTTTCCTTTACAAAGTGGACACAATCACCATTCACGATAAACGGTTACAGACTGAACGTGGCTTTACTCGGGTCCCCTTTTACACAGGGGATAAGGTCCCTTGTGTCACGGGGAGCCGGGGTGGTCGAATGGTAGAGCGCTGGACTTCTAATGCTCGGGCCGTGAAGTTCGATCCCGGCTGGGGCCAAATATTAATTTTGTGCTGGCTCTTTCATCGTTGCCCCGTCTTTGATATCACCCTGTGTGGTGGAAAAGGACGTTAAACCCCCAAACACCCAACACCCCTCCCTTGTGTCACGTGGCTTGAGAACGTCAGATGAGTCGCTAAATTACGAGGATATCGCTCTATTTCGGCAAATTTCTCCCGAATAGCTGCATCAACAGCAAAACCACGCACAGCTTGGGGTACACAGGGGTAAACCACGTGGTTTGAAAGTCTACGACTCAGAGACGCCGGGAATCTGCGACCAGCAAGGAACAGTGCGAGGCAGTGCGCGCCTTGTACCTCAAGTGGCGAGGTTATCCTGCGTGTTTATGCACAGCACGTTGGTGAAACAGAAGTCGCCAACTCTGGTGCGTCCTTCTGAACTTAACTTCATGAAAAACCATCAAAAACTCCACCCTACTTAAACACAACCGCACCCCTAACCTTACAGCAGAGGTTCATGTCCTCCAAATGGCGTACATACATGTGCAATGTAAGCTCGACAGTTTTAACTGTACAATAATTATGTCAGTTTTGAAAGATTTATTCGCATAGCAAGACAAACAGCACACAAAGGGTAATAATACACTGTCTTAAAAGCCCGTCTAACGACAAGTCTGTGCTCGTTTTGAGTTCTGACAACAGAAGCTTCCTGAAGTCCCACCTGCTCAAGAACACAAATACACGGGCCTCAGACGCCTATACATTCCCTATTAAAATTGCAACACTGTCCTTCCGTCATTTTGAGCAGTCCCTTCCTCAGTATCTTTCCGACAAACTTACCACGTATGAACCTTTTCGTATTCTCCGCTCCTCATCGGAAAAGCTCCTGAAGGTTCCCAAGTTCAATCTCAAAACTTTCGGTGAGCGCTCTTTCAGTTTCTGTGCCCCCCCCCCCCCCTTCCCCCAGGTATGAAATTCTCTGCCTCCATCCCTTAGGAACACCCAGACCCTCCCACAGTTTAAATCAAAACTAAAGACTTATCTATTCAAGACAGCATATGATCTGTAGTACGTATCATCTACCCCCCCCCCACCCCCACCCCGCACACGTAATTAGTGTTTCATGTATGCGTGAGAATGTGTGTGTGTAGCGCACTGAGTGCTCTTTGAGCAGACTACTAGCGCTTTATAAGAGCTATTATTATTATTATTATTATTATTATCATTATTATTATTGCGGCGCCTAATAGTAGAGAAATATGACTCTTTGACCAAATGCTTCTATACCTGTACTACACGTCGATCGACCAAGTCGCTAAATATAGCCACCCATCAGCGCTCTCTAGTTGGTCTTCAGTTCGCAAACAAATAACGTCATCAGGGCCCGTATGTAAAAGTCGAGGTTCATTTAACCCACGGCTACGGGTCTAAACCAGACTAGGACAAAAGAAACCCAAAAGCAAAATTAAATACAAAAGGAAGCGAAGAAAGGAAGACAAAAATCCTTCTATAACGGCTTAGGCACCTTGCTGGAATGGGCCCGTTTCTTGATTTAAAACAAAAAACAACATAAAATTTAACCCTAGAGCTAGTTTAGTTCGAGGTTAGACTCTAACCCGGGGCTAAAAGCCCTAACCTCGACTATTACATACGGCCCCTGCTTAGTACGCGGTCATTTCTACGTGCGTAGAACAACACAAATGAGAGTATAGAGAGTTTGAACGTTTTCCTTCCGGTCGAAGATTCAGAGCCCACTTCTGTAAAACTAACCGTGGAAAGTTCTCTTTTATCCCAACTGCAATATCCCTTCTCAACGAGAAGCACTGAGTGCCATAATTACTGTGATGTATTTTAATAGCTGCTGTTTCCGCTTCTGTGATGCTTGTGATACTTGTCTGTGATTTTTTGTTTTTTAATTGCCTCATGCTTATAATTCTCCGGTTCGTCACCAAGTGCGGGATATGTGTGTGTGTGTGTGTGTGTGTGTGTGTGTGTGTGTGAGAGAGAGAGAGAGAGAGAGAGAGGAGAGAGAGAGAGATGAGAGAGAGAGAGAGTGTACAATTATATGAATTTAGTGATCTTAACTTCTTATGTGTCTTATGCTTGCCCGAATGAATTGCCCTACGGGGATAAATAAAGTTTTTTTTGACGTGACTTTGACTTTGACAATACGCCAACCAGAGTCACCACAATGGTTTCAGTTGCAATATTATGTCCTAGTGGCTGTTTCTGATGCACGGATTCAGCGAATTCGATGGAAAGTTTTCCACAGCGTTGTTGTATGTCTGGCAAAGAGTATTAAGACTTTAAAACTACACAGGAAAATGTAACGTTACTGTGGAAGAATGATGAGAATGAAATGGAAAACCAAGGAGAGCGCCCAAGACTATGGATAAGGTGTAACAGTTTTGCTAAGCCTAACGGTCTGGTCGTAGACTCTTGCTTTTAAAGCGGCATCTGACAGGATGAGTGACTTACCAAGTTACCACAGTGTCCAAAAAAATTGTTTTGCAGTGAGTCAGTGGTCCTCCCAAAGCGTAGAGGGGCCGGGGGGGGGGGGGGGGGGAATGGTAGAGCGTTGGACTTCTGATGCTCGGGTCGTGAGTTCGTATCCCGAGTGGGGCCGAATATTTGTGCTGGCTTTCTCATTGTCGCCCCGTCTTTGGATATCACCCGTATGTGGTGGAAAAGGACGTTAAACCCCCGAACACCCACCCACCCTCCCAAAGCGTATTTTGGAGGTTTGCAAAAGCCGATACGTCGCCAGTGATCACGTGCGAGTTGCACTGACACATCCACTTGGCCGTGGCTAAAGTCACTTCACTTGAAAGTGAAACAGGCGATAGGCGCCTGTTTTAGCTCACGTTGTGGCCTCATGTCGTTGCATTGACACCCCCCAAAATGGTTCATATTTTGCACAAATCTAAATGGTATCGTGTTCTTGTCACGGTTATGAGCCTAGGTCGGTCTGTGAACCTTAAAAAAAAAAAAAAAAAAAAAAAACACCCTACAAGATGTATCTTTAAATACATACAGACGCAACACCACAGACGAGCATCTCATAAAACAAACGGAGGGAAAAGCTCCTTCATCAGCAGTTCACGCTAATTACAGGAAAAAAGGTCGGACAGGTGACAGACAGTCATCAATCAAATAGCGACTGAAATGGACGAGACACGCACGCGCTCTGCTGTGACAGGTTCTGCATTTCACCGGCCCTCGCCCAACACATCAAAGGGCCAGGGGAGGCTACCGTTACGGAAAGGGGGAGCACTCAGTCATAAGCGTGTCTATATATGGGCCGTAACTTACCTGCTTGCGTAATTTCTCTGTCCATATAGGCCCACAAATCAGTACGGGATTGTCTGTCTTCGCACTTACACTACACTGCGCATCCATTTGGGTGAAGTTGCATAATGCGATGCCCACAAATCTAATCTGGTCTTCTTGCACGTTTGAAGCTCTCTCTCTCTCTCTCTCTCTCTCTCTCTCTCTGTGTGTGTGTGTGTGTGTGTGTGTGTGTGTGTGTGTGTGTGTGTGTGTGTGTGTGTGTGTTGCTGTATGTCCTGAGGATTGTACATGGTACCGAAAACTCTACCAACCATCAGTCCTCAAAAAAAAAAAAAAAAAAACTTTACCAAATACCTCGAATGTTCTGAAGACAATCATGTGAGTTTCATCGATTTTCAAGCATGTGATTGTTTTGTGTTTCCGTCACACACAAACATGAACATGAATGTACTGTCGAACCGCACCTGAGCATGGAAAATTAAAAGGTGGAGGTTTTTTGTTTTTTTTTTTCACCGGGTCATGTGAATTTTTTTTTTTTAATTTATTTATTTATTTATTTTTTTTTTTTTTTGGGGGGGGGGGGGGTAAACAACAGGCATAGGCATAAAGAGGGATTGCAACCTATGTCCGAGACTAGCTTGGCTAAGCTGAGAGTAAATGATCAGTATGAGATGCATGGGTGGAGACTAGGGGCAGTCTGCGATTATTTTCCTACATGCATCGTAAATGGAACGCTGGTGATAGTCCCGAAGTTTCAAGTCTGAGATTAGTGCAAAGACCCAGACAAGTCTATTGTCTTTTCTAGCATCAGACCCCTTGGGGACCCCTTGCATAGGCCGAGACTAGGGTGGGTGGGTGGGTGTTTGGGGGTTTAACGTCCTTTTCCACCACATAGGGATGATATCAAAGACGGGGCAACGATGAAAAAGCCAGCACAAATATTTGGCCCCAGCCGGGATCGAACTTACAACCCGAGCATTAGAAGTCCAACGCTCTACCATTCGACCACCGCGGCTCCCCCCCCCCCCCCCCGAGACTAGAACGTAGTCCGAAATTAGGCTAAATCAAAGTAATACGCTAGTCTCTGACTAACGTCTTAGTCTCTGCCCGTGCGTAAGTGTGGGGTCTGATGCATGAGACTAGACTAGTCCCAGACTTATCTCTAGTCTCAGATTTATCATGTCAACACGTATTACCGTTTATTCCTGAAACAGCCATCAACTTGCGTTAGTCTCCGTTTACTCCCAGCTTAGTCAAGCTAGTATCGGACTTACGCTCTAGTCTGTCTCCATGCATCAAAACCCTGGTGCTTACAAGTACACTGACGTGTCTACGTGGAACTATTCATTAAAAAAAAAAAAAAAATGATGGATTACTGTTTGGACAATGTATACTTTGATTTTTCCCCCTGCAGACGATAAATCTCAGGCACACGGCGAACAATAAATCAGGTACTTGACAGCATCAGACGAGTGAAAAAATTGCCGTCCGTAGTGATACCTTAATCAATGTTATGTACGCGTGATCGTCATCATGCCTTTTGTTTTCCGCCGCACATTTTTGGGTTTTTCTTGAAGGCTCATAAAATTGCTGTGTAATGTTTGAAGCTTCTTCATTTGAGTTTCAGCTGTTTTCTACTTATTTGAATGAGAGGCTCAATCGGTTAAAAAGAGCCAATATATTATAAAAAAACAAAAAGAATAACAAAAAGGGCAATGCAACGCTCTCTCTCTCTCTCTCTTTCTCTCTCTCTCTCACACACACACACACACACACACACACACACACAGATACAACACACACACACACACACACACACACGTAAGTTTTTAGGGACAATATTTATGTCAAAGAGCTAATATATTACAAAAACAAAAAGAAAAACAAATATGGCAATGCAACGCGCTCTCTCTCTCTCTCTCTCTCTCTCTCTCACACACACACACACACACACACACACACACACACACACACACACACACACACACACACACACGTAAGTTTGAATCATTCACTGAAGCCTCTGTTTTCAGTCCTTCTCTATCTTTTTACTTCGCCTGGTAGTGTTTGGAAGCCAGCCCGAAACTGAAAAAAAGACAAAGCGCACATGAAACACCCTGCATCAAAAATACACATTATCATTATATTTTAGACCTGTTGGCATTTGCAGGTATCTTTTGTTAAGAGCTTTCAGAACTTTTCTATCATCAACGGAAGATTATTATTATTATTAGTGGTGGTGTTGTTGTTATTGTTATCATCATTGGTATTATTTCTTTATCAACACCGTATGTGGTGGAAAAGGACGTTAATCCCCCAAACACCCACCCACCCACTCTCTATCAATACCCCCCAAATCAAAATCGATCAGCCTTTTTAACGAAAACATCGCCCCTGCAATAAGGAAATCCAAGTCCCCACTGTTTCAATAGAACTGTTTCTTCTTGAAAATAGTCTCCACGGACAGTGATATGCGACAAGTCCTCTCCTGCCACAGACGCACGCTCTCACCGACATACCGGAAGGGGGAGGAGCCCAAGAAAGGAGGGAGGGAGGGGGGAAGGGTGTGTACTAAAGCCCCGCCGCTCATCAGTCGTAATAAAATCGATACAGCGGGATGAAGGGATGAGGCGGGAGGCGTCTCCAAGACTGCAGGACCTGCCGGGGAGATTTTCTTCTGTCCACGTCAGCTGGTTATTCTCGGAACACGGCCTAGCCTTCTAGGCCAAGATGACAGCCTCGGGAAGGCAGTGTTGATTTTAGAAACGCCTTTGACATCTTGAATCATATAGTATGGTATGGTATGGTATGGTATGGTATGGTATGGTATGGTTTTCTCCTCGGCGAACATATCCGTCTGAAACACTCAAGGCTCCGCAGGGCTTGAGGACAAAGCAGTGAAAGCCTGCTGCTGTTAAGCACAATTTTAAGTGCAAACCTCCACCCTGCTATTCAGTAAAAGTACTTTTAGAATTGTACAGAAAACAGTAACTCGTAAGTGTGCATATGTCTTGTCGTTAGCGGTTTGTTTGTTGTTTTTTGTCAGGACTGCAGCCCCGAAGGACATCTCTAGGTACATTTAAAGGTACCTTATGAGAAGTCCAGGTTCCGCATGTAAAAGTCGGGGTTAGGGAGTTTAGCCGCGGGTTAGAGTCTAACCTCGAACTAAACTAGTTCTAGGCTTAACTTTTCCGTTTTTGTTGTTGTTGTTGCTGCTGTTTTAAATCAGGAAGCGGTTCCATTCTAGCAAGGTGCCTATGTCTTTATAGATGGATTTTTGTCTTTTTTCTTCGCTTCTTTTTTATTTAATTTTGT
>JACVVK020000759.1:140000-149338 GCA_018292915.2 Batillaria attramentaria
AAACAAACAAACAAACAAAAAACAACTGAACTGAGAACAGAAAGACAAAAGCTAGCAAACAAAAAGAGTCAAAACAGATGTAGCATGCAACTTTTTGTGGACCCGTATGTGTGCCTTTCAAATCAGCCAATCATACATCATTATATCAGGCTATATCATACGCATGTACAACCTTTTTGGGATCCCTGTGTGTGTACCTTTCAAACTAGCCAATCATAGAGGCATAGAACATTATGGGCGATATTATACTCATATACCACTTTTTTTTTTGAAAGCCCATCTTGAATTTCGTCTGGAATGCTCCCGAATGTTCCCTCTTCCTTTAACTGGGCTTCGTCCCTAACACTTCACTCTCTCCCTGGTCGCTATAATTATCAAACTCGTACGCAACCTTTTTGAGCTCCTGTTTGCAGTCCTTTCAAATCAGCCAATCACACAGGCATAGATCATTATATCAGGCCATATCATACTCATATACAACCTTGTTGAAGTCCCGTATGAATTTCGTCCGGAATGCATCCGGCTTTTCGCTCTTCCTTTAACTGGGCTTCCTCCCTAACACTTCACTCTCTCCCTGCTCACATTATCAGTAACGACCAGCGATCAGTGCTGGTGATCGGCGGCTGATAGATTTCCCAATAGCCGATAAATCTCAATAAATCAATACCGCCGTCCGTGATTGCCTCCTGGAAACCTCGAAGAGCCGAGTGGGTGCCTAAGCCCGCGACAAGAGCGCGATAGACCGCGAGTTTTCTTATCTCACCGCGCTAATCTCTGCGACACCTTAACTGGCTGGGCGGAGGAAAGTCTTATGAGTGAGGCCAGGGTTTTCTATGGATTTGCTACACAAGTGAGTGGCTCTTTGATGTGTGCCGCCTTCAGGTGCTGGCGTGGCTGTGGTCGCGGTGCCTTTGAAGGGACCGGGTGGAGGTGTGCCGGGAGACAAATCTGTTGCCAGGAATGTGGGCGGCTCTGACGTGAGTTCTACCCGGCTTATGATGAAAGTTCCTTGTTGTCTTGAGAAACGGAAAAGGTGGGGGGGGGGGGGGGGGGGAGGGGGGGCTGGGTGGGAGTTGTCAGGCTGTGTGTGCACTTCCGTTTGCTCCAAAAATTCAGTTCCGATTACTAAAGTCAAGTCAAGTCAAGATATTGATTACTAAAGTCAAAGACACCAGAAGGTTTTAGAGACTCTGCTTTGGTCCTGTCCTCAGGTTTCCAGGGCGCAGGCCATCTGTGATGCTTGCCTGGCCAGCCAACTTTGCCGCTGTTTTTGTTCCTTCGTATTTGTGAATGTTTTATGCATAAGATGAATCAGAGAGAGAGGGAGAGTCTACGATGATCGAATCACGTTGATCCACATTAAGGTGTTTTGCACCGCATCCCCGTAATACCACCCACACACACTCCCTTCTGAATCCCCCTCCTTCACACACACACACACACACACACACACACACACACACACACACACACACACACACACACACACTTTTGCCACTCCTTCTGCCCCACCCCCCACCCTTCCCCGGGAGCCGGGGTGGTCGAATGGTAGAGCGTTGGACTTCTAATGATCATCGTGAGTTCGATCCCGGCTGGGGCCAAATATTTGTGCTGGCTTTTTCATCGTTGCCCCGTCTTCGTGGTGGAAAAGGACGTTAAACCCCCAAACACCCCCCCCCCAACCCCCCTCCCCACGCCTTTTTTAATCTCCCCTCACCCCACCCCAACAACAACAACAACAACGCGCGCACGCACACACACACACACACACACACACACACACACACACACACACACACACAAATTCCCCAGTCCTCCCCCAGCGCAGACACACACACACACACACACACACACACACGCCTACACCGCCTGTGTCAGTACAGCAGCTAGCAGTGTGTGTGTTTAGAATTTGTTCAGTAAAACCTGTTAGATCCCTTTCAATACCGGGACGCTAGGGCAAGGCCCGTGCCATAAATTTTCCTACAAGACAGGCTTACCGCTTTCGTCCTTCCAGCCGCTTTCTCATTCGCACGATTGTGTGATTAAAGGTTAATCGCTATGGCTGTCTTTGATGGCTTTGAGGCGGCGGAGGTCCCCGTGGCGGGTAGGTTAGGGTAGTGCCGGAGGTGGAGCGGACCCCAAAATAAACTGATTGTAAACACGTTGGCCCCCACGTAGTGTAGTGGTTAGCGCTTCGGACCTTGGACCGGGAGACCCGGGTTCGAGTCCTAGCCGAGGCAAGCGGGATTTTTCCTACCTAAGTCGGCTCCTACCCAGAGCGGGTGTGCTATGGGCCCCATGGGGAGGCTGTTGGACTCACCCACTTCACGTAAGCGACTTTGGGGATGCTTCCCTTGGTATGACACATCTTATGATGTGGAAGATTACACGGCCGGCACCGCATGTGCCGTAGTTCCCGGGCCTGGTTAACGCCAGGATATTCATGACAGGAAGCGTGGAATACGACCCTGTCCAGCAGTCCCGAACCACACGGTATCATTGTACCATCATCCTAATCTCCATCATCATGCATAATAAACATTGCCCCAGCTTCCGAGCCCTCCGTGGATTCCACCCATGACCTGGCAGGAACTCAACTGGAGCTGGCGAAGAGTTGGGGCAGGCAAAAACAAAAAAAAAAAAAAAAAAAACAAACAAACAAAAAACCCCAACAACAACAACAACAATGACGGGACGTTCAACCCTAACTTACCTTGAGGGTGTGGTGTGGTGTGGTGTGCTGTGCTGTGCTGTGGTGTTGAGTGGAGGACAAAGCAGTGAAAACTTGCCAGTATTTATGTCGTCTGTTCGACCTCTCTCATCGACATTTCCAACATCCTAACTGCATAATAAATAACAATCATGGATTACCAGAACATGCCAGATGTTATCCGTAGAACCTCTTTAAACGCCTCTTTATTTTCAACATACAAAATGCCATTAGGTCTAAAAATAAAATGCATAACGCCTAACACTAATTACGGTTATGCGTAACTGAGTTCGTCATCTCTATGGTCTCTTTTACACGAACTGCTTTTGAGTTAAAAATACTGACGAAATGAATAATGAGGAACGGTTTTGCGTGACTGCGAAGACGATTTCAATGACGGGGGGCAATAGAAAATGTCTGTACAAAATTTGTTCAGGTCAACCATTAGGTTAAAGGCCTGTTGCTACCATGTTTAGACTCACAGATCTCTTTGAGGTGTTGTAGACGTGTTTAGCATTACACCTCATAGACACATACACAAATTCATGCACAGACAGGGTTGTGTTCAGCTGACTGAAGCCAAAACGCAGTAGCCGGTGGTAGTGTCGCTGACGACAATCGACAAACATTGCGGACGTCGCCTACGGACGGTGGAGTTTTCCTCGTTTGCACGGCCACCAAACCTTAGTGTGTTGCATTCGGAGCCATACTAATCTGAAAGATAGGCTGTTTTTCAAAAGGGTTTATTGCAGTTCAAATCGTACAAGTAAACAATGCTCAGGGAAGAACAAGTACATCATTTATTGACAGTATGGCAATGGCAATAAATGAACTGGTCATTAATTATAATAAATTAAAACTACAGAACGAACGAACGAACGAACGAAACTTTATTTTACAAGGATAAAAGATTAGGTACGCAGACCTGTCTTACATCTTGTCCTTGCTAGGCTACTGATATATATACAAAGTAAGCAAAGTAAGCTCTAACTAGGTAGAGCATACACACACACACACACACACACACACACACACACACACACACACACACACACACACCACACACACACACACATACACACGACCATGCTACTACATACATAAATCAAGCAATACTAAGAAGAAAAAAAAAAGAAAAAAAAGGGGGGGGGGGGGAACAAAGGATGTGATAGGTGAGCAATGCAAACAAATCTTGAGGCGATGTTTTTACACTTTTAAAACAAAAAAAAAGCAACCAAAAAAAAAACAAAAAAAAAACAAAAAAAAAAACCGCGTGATGTGAATAAGTATTGGGATTTTCTTTGCCCAGAGGTTCTATGTGTACTCACAACAACGAAAAATAAAAATCCACTGGGCTGCGCTAGACTCTGCCAAGGAGGGGTGGGTGGGCATTTGGAAGGTTAACGTCCTTTTCCACCACATATGGGTGATATTAAAGACGGGTAACGATGACAAAGCCAGCACAAATATTTTGCCCGACCCGGGATTCAAACTCACGTCCCGAGCATTGGAAGTCCAACGCTCTACCATTCGGCCACCCCGGCTCCCCCTCTGTCAAGGAGGTAACATGTAACTAAAAACAAACAAAACAAACCCAAAACAAAATAAAACCCAAAACACAACAACAACAACGACAACAACGAACAACAACAACAACAACCAGATAAACAGAATAAGATAGACTATTTTAGTGGAACAGGCACAGTAACAAGCGGAACTATTCCAACGCAGAATTCACCCTTCAAAAAGCCTTGTAGTGGTAGCAATGGTTTCTTTAAAAAAAAAAAAAAAAAAACTACTTACAAACTGCACAATAAATGATAGTTATGCGTGGCTGGGTTGACGAAAACATCCAAGAAAAGGGCAAGTGTTGTTGGCATTCGTCCTCCCTTTCCCATTCCCGGCTCCGTAGAGGACCCCCTAATGTCTCTGTAAGCCTTTGAGGCGATTAGCGATGTGAATGGAATATGTTTAGCCTTCTCCAAACGAATTGGCCACACCAAGGGAGGCTTTCGCCCCGGACTGCACATTAACCAAACGTGCCGTGCCTAAGTGCCGCGTATGAAAAGAGCAAAACCGTAAGCGGTCTCCATCCAGCACTCGGCATTCGGGGTAGGAGTGGAGGGGCACGGACTGGCGGGTGGGGAACGGGTGGGTGGGGGGTGGGGGGGCTTTACAAGTCAGTTTAAACAGTCAACCGATACCTCACCTTTTTTTCCGCCGCCCAGGCGACTGGACCTTAAAGAAACGCCAGTCAAGCGTGGCAACGGATCTTGTATGCTTGCTTTCTGGTTGCGGCTGACTCAACAAACCGACAGATCTCTGGGTGAAAAGTGAGCCAGCATTGAGCTTGACTGAGCTAACAGCGACAGGCAAACAGAGCGGACACGGGGTGGGGAAAAAGACTTCAAAGAACAGAATTACAGAAAGCAGCGCTTTGTCACTACAGTCAACACAGTCGGAGAAGGCGGGCAAGTACGGGAGGGAGATAAAAGGCATTGCAGGGGGAGCAACTTGTTGGATATGTTTCGTTTTGCATTGGATTTAACACGTTTCCTTTGTAGGTGTGAAACCGCTTTTGTTAAGCAGTTTTTTGTGGGATTTTTTTTTTTCAAAAGCGAAAGCCTGTCGTTCATTTTAAGCACACACGACAGGCACAGACAGAGAGAGAGAGAGAGAGACAGAGAGAGAGAGAGAGAGTAGTCACTGTGACACACTGCAAATGTAAAGTGCAGTTGGTTGAATGTTGAAACGATAACTTTTATGAGACATAAAATAATAAATTAAAATTAACCAACTATTGTCGGAGTCAAAACTGGAGCAAATCGATTATTTTTCTCTCTGAAAAAAAAACCCTCTATCGTAAAAGTTTGGGCATAGCACTGGCATCCCATTGGAAAATAAAGGCATTGCTTACTCTGAGAGAAGAGAGAGAGAGAGAGAGGTGTCACTGTGCCATTTCAATGCTGTCAATATGTACTTTTTCCCACTGAGCATTAACATAAGCGGTGCCGCTCACTATCGGTTTACTGGAACGACTTGTCAGTATTTGCAATAAACCTGTTTAAACCAACAGGATAACGGTCCAGCTGAACATGATTCAGTCCAGTCAGACGGGGATGCTTCTGATTTGATGTATCCCTGACTGTCATGGGCCTGTTACGCAAGCAGATCCATTTATATCGTCAAAGGAAACAGTTTCTTGGTGCAATGGAACGGCTCAAAACAGCTCCGTCGTGCAATGGAACTGCTCAAAACGGCTCCGTTGTGCAATGGAACTACTCGAAACGGCTCCGAGGTGCAATGGAACTGCCCGAAACAGCTCCGTTGTGCAATGGAACTGCTCAAAACAGCTCCGTTGTTGAATGGAACTACTCGAAACGGCTCCGTTTTGCAAAGGAACTGCTCAAAACAGCTCCGTTGTGCAAAGGAACTGCTCGAAACGGCTCCGATGTGCAATGGAACTGTCTGTCAGCGAAGTCTCAGACTAGTCTAGTCCATTTTCATGCACCAGACCCCACAGCCTTTTTTATGGCAGCACAGTCGTATAATCACACTTTCCTTTCACACGATCGAAGGAAGATATCTGTTTCCGAAAAGTGGCGGCTGCGATTCCGATACCCTCCAGTGATCAAAGGCGAGCCGGGGCGCGGGTTTTATTATGATCACCTGTTAATGGAGGTCGACCGAGTCAAGAGCGCGCCCTGGCGGCAAAGGGAAGCGACTCCTAGGGCCTTTTCTCCAGTACACAAGAGCCGAAAAGGTTGAGGCGGTCCCCAACAACGGAACGACTTGAGCCAATGCCCTTATGGGGCTTTCACTGGGACAGAAGCACCACTTGATTTAGGGGGCTGCTGTACAAAATGGCCGTTTGTGGGCCCCTTGCTTCTTTCACACACCCACCCTCTCTACAGGGCCCTTAATTTACAAACCAGGAGAATCGAACTCTTCCAGGGACAGGCAGGACGGCCGGCGGTGTAGTGGGGTATTTTCCTCCACCCACCAATGTTGTTTTGGTTGGATTGTGAACCCAGACTGTTCACAGCATCTAGTAGAAGGAGTAGTAGTAGTACCCATGGTAGTATTTTATTGTTGTTGTTGTTTTCTTTTCGATTACTCAGATGGAAACGCTGGTTGTTTGTGTGAAAGATGCCGTATGCTGGGGGTCCCAGGCTGCCAAAGAGGTTTCTAGCTACTGTGATCTCCGTTGGAAAGAACAGGCTGAGGTAGTAGTAGCAGTAGTAGTAGTAGTGTTAGAATTATTGGTGGTGGTGGTTTTGCCCAGTTTATCTTTCCAGAAAATCCCCGCGTGTCAAAGAAATTACAAGTACGGAAATATGAAACAAATTATCGTTGTGTTTACTGGCTAACTAGCTGACTGACTGACTGACTGGGGAGCCGGGGTGGCCGAATGGTAGAGCGTTGGACCGTGTCGTGAGTTCGTATCCCGGCTGGGGCCAAATATTTGTGCTGGCTTTTTCATCGTTGCCCCGTCTTTGATATCACCCGTATGTGGTGGAAAAGGACGTTAAACCCCCAAACACCCACCCACGACTGACTGACTGACTGGCTGACTGACCGGGCGATCGATCATCTGAATTCTGCTGAGAAAAAAACAAAAACAAAAACAAAAAACACCAAGACGTACAGACCCTAGAATATGCACTTGAAACACGGAAAACTCGGCATCACATATTTCATGACCAATTTTGCACAGAATCAAAATTCACCATAATTCATTTCTAAAGTTCACAGAGCGGTCGTGCCGTCAGTCGCTTTGACAAGGTTGATCTCCCCCGCGTAAATTCTGCACACAGCACAGAAATTATGCAACATAAATCATCGTAATAGGACAGTGGATTACGAAAAACGCTTACGCATGTGGCAACATAATCTCATCATCCCATTCTTGACATCTCAAAGTGCAAAAGGTTGTCAAAGACTCAGAACTAACTGCATGTGAACAAAATGAAAGTAAAAAGTTACATGTGTAATTAAGAAAAAGTGCTGTGCAATGCACGGTAGTTTGCATATAGTGTTTTTTTGTTGTTGTTGTTTGTTTGTTTTTTCCTACTGGTTTTACATAGACCTGAGGATGGGTGGGTGGGTGTTTGGGGGTTTAACGTCCTTTTCCACCACATACGGGTGATATCAAAGACGGGGCAACGATGAAAAAGCCAGCACAAATATTTGGCCCCAGTCGTACGAACTCACGACCCGAGCATTAGAAGTCCAACGCTCTAACATTCGGCCAACCCGGCTCCCCCATAGACCTGAAGGTATATCACGAAAACAATATCATGACAAAAATGTGCCAAGTCAGAGCCTCTCCCATGATGTCGTTGATAAGATACGAGCCAAAATATGCGGCTACCGCTCGCTTCAGGTACGACAAAGGAGGCGGGGACCCGCCGCTGTAGCGGTTTGCGGTCCGCGGTGAATTCAAATTTGGGTCGAACCTAAGTTAGTTAGTTCATAAGGGCTTAACGCCGCGCAAGTAGAAGTCGAATCTAAGAAGTCACGTGGGGTGGATGGCAACATTACAGTTTAAAGTTTACAGAATTTTAGGAACTACAAGTATAATTATGTTTTCTTTAATCTTCCAAAAGAAATGTTCGTGTTGCTTTTTTCCCCCCAGTGCCGATCGAATAGAAGTGGGACTTACAATTCAACAATTCTTTCGATAAATTTCACGGAAATCACAACTGAACAAGATTTCCGGCCCACCCAAGTCTCTCTGAAAAACAAGGGGGTAACAAAGTTTCCCCATCACCGCCAGAACATCACACAGGCTCTCGATATTCTCCGACCAGACTGTGCATTTTGGGCTTCCGCGTCTGTAAGGCCTGATCTCCATTGAACACGGCCTGGCAAGGACAAGTCCTCGGATGTTTATGACCGCCACCTTTCCACCAAACACATCAATAGCTCCAGACAACGAGCCGACTCGACGAAATAGGGGTGCGTTCACTTCAAAAACGCAGACACCAGCTTTGAGTTGGACTGTGATCAGTTTGTCTGTTGACCTCATTGGGTTGTAGGAGATGTCTTGTCTGGTCTTTCTTTCTTTCTTTCTTTCTTTTTTCCTTTCTTGCTTTCCTTCTTGGGACCCCCCCCCCCACCCTACCCCCGCCAGCCATTTTGTTTTATCACTTTCTTTCTCGCCTTCTTGTTTTTTGGTGTGTGTGATTTTTTTTTTGCTTGTTTGTTTTTTAGTTTTGCTTTTTTTGTTTCTGGCTTTTTCTTTCTTCCTTTCTTTCTGGTTTGCAGCTTTCATTCTCGAATTCTTTGTTACTCTGTTTGTTTGTTTCTTTCTTCTTGTCTTCGGCCTTTCTTATTTTCAGCCTTTCCTTCCTTCTTTCTTTCTTTCTTGTTTTCGTTTTTTTTTCTTCTTCTTCTTATTTTCGTTCTTCCTGCCTTTCTTGCATTCTTTCTCGCATTCTTTCCTGCTTTCTTTCTTTTATTCTTTCTTGCTTTATTTGGGAGAGGGTGGGTTGCGTTGTTGCTTTCTGGTACAGTGTTTAGCTGCCTTGTGAGACTTACGTTTTGTAATGCCATGTCAAAAGGAGTTTGCAAGGTCATTTCATTCCAAGCTTTTCTTTCCAAATATTTATCTTAGTGGAGAAAT
>JACVVK020000760.1:2500-7500 GCA_018292915.2 Batillaria attramentaria
CCATTTCCACCTGACAGTTTGAAGGGTCTACCTGTTTTCCAAATCGCTTTTAAATCCTTTTGCACTCAGTTAACTAAAGTTGACGTGCCCGCTTTTCGTGGTTACAGGAGCTTTCAGCCACTTGCTCCGAAGAAACCCGCGACATTAATTTTCGTCCAACCAGCCATGTAAGCGACGCCAAGAGTGAAATTTACTTTCCTGTCTGTCATATTTCTGGCACGTGCATCAAAGATAAGACCTGTTCTCTGTTCTTGGAGCTGAAGAGCTCCTCGTGATACAAAACCGCTTTCTCGAGACGAACATCTCTGTTCTGTATGAAGGTGATTAATATTTTCTCTCACTTCTTTTTTTTTTTTTACTTTTTTTTCTCTCTCCTTCATCTCAGAGTCTTCTTTAGTGTTGCCCCCCAAACCTGTCTGAACTAAAGTTGAACACGGCGTAGTGAAATAAATCTTTTCTTATGTGGTGGTTATGACATCATCAATTTTCTGCGCAGCTGTAAAATGAGAGGTGTTAATCATTCTTCCAGTGGCTGAAACCGTTTCAGTAAGATGTTTACTCCGAGCTTTCGACCTCAATCCAGCCCATCACCTCCCCCCCCCCCCCTTTACACACACACACACACACACACACACACACACACACACACACACACACGCACCCCCCCCCCCCCAAACAACACGAGACTTCCGAAAGGGACGATAAAGAAATGGATGGAAACAAAAATAGAGACAATATATTTCAGAGACTGACCCTACTGAAAGAGGAATAAGCACCTTTAAAAGATGACCTTGGCACGCAGGCAAAGAGCCCCTATACACTACACCGTGCTTCGATGAAAAGTGGAAAAAGACAAAAAGCCTTGTCAGCTGGGGAATGATGACGGAAGGTAATATTATTTCTGGAACGCGCTGTGAAGGAATCCCCGTACTTCGTACTCAAGGGTACAGACTCGACGTGAAGAATTGATATGTCTGTTGTCTCCTCCTGCACTGGTCGTGTTTACCTCGACATTCTCAAAGAGGCAGAAAACGAGCTCGAGTGGCGAGCAGTGGGTACAAGTGTTTGGGGAACTCATTACGGCCCGACCCCACGGTACCCGGCAGTAAAATGGCACCACCCAATCCCCCTGTGTATCGATAATACATATATACGTTTCATGTTAGTGGTAACCGTATCCTGTATGCTGATGTGGGAATTATGGGGGTGCACTTTCATGTCCCACTGAAGTGTTTTGGCCGGCAGTTTGGAGACGACGTGCAAAGCCTCTGAATTCTAGTTCTAGGCCGCTGAAAGCACCCACGATCTTCTTTCTTGTAGTGTTGGTCCACTGCCGTCCTTGTCCGTGGTGGTGAAGGAATGTTTCAGTTTGACCGAGCGACCACACACACACACACACACACACACACACACACACACACACACACGCACACACACGCACGCACGCACGCACGCACGCACGCACAGATGTATCAGTAAAATAGATCTTCAGACATTCAGCAAATTTATGTGTTCGAGACACATTTTGGTTTACCCTGAGTTGTTGCTGTTGTTGTTTTGTTGCTTTAATACACAGCGGATTTGTCTGCACCAAACAACTTTGACAGGAGACAGTTTAAAGTTTTCAGCGTATTTATTCTCTGCAATGTTTGTAAAGTGCAGAGCCTAGAAGACGACTTAAATTGTCCAAAACAAGAACCTGTACACATTTCCTGAATGTGAAGCAGACACGGCCATGCCAGGCTCAACTTCGGAATTAATCTCTGCTGCAAAATATCTGAAAATACCATTTCCATGGTGCACCTCGGCCACATGCAACCAGCTTAACTTTCATTAACGTTCGTATCAGTGTTAATTTACTTGTATTCTTGAAATGACACAACCATCGTGCTGTGTTGCGAGCGCCGGAGGGGAACTGATAACGAACATTTCCGCCGGTCGGTCTTCTGTTTTGAAACTGTCGGTTCAAAAAACTCGGCGTTGTTGGTCTCCATAGCCATTGCGTTGATCGACGGGCAGGTCGGGAATCAAATAATCTAAGCACCATTCGTATGCAATTTAGTGTAAAAATCAAACGCATTGTGTGTTTTGGCCGGCCGGGTTCATCTGAAAACCGGTGATCGTGATGGCGGTGCATTCTGCGAGAGGACTGAAAATTACGTGCAGTCACATGACCTGAGTTTGACAAAACCCCACCCTAAAGGCGTTAGGTTGGAGTGTTTCCGGCGTAGAGGGAGTCAGTTAGGCTTAAGATAGACTGAGGAGCCCAGGAGTTATTCGCGCCGCAGTGGAAGAAACCTCTTCAGACGGCCGGATGACCTAAACTGATCGCGTAGATGATGACCGCATTATACCCTGTTGTTTCAGCTGAGTGACACTTCTCTCACAGCTTCTTGCCCTTTTCTGTTACCTTTCAGCGGTGGAAAAGCCATAGATCTTTACCCACATACCTAGAAGCTGGATCAGTGTGTTGGAGGTGTATTTCATACCGAGTGGGCCGGCTGGAAGTCGAAGGGAGGTAAGCCGGTGATGTAATCGTGAGTAGTCTACCCGAGTCTTGCACGAGTGGCGAACATATCGCCAGACTGCTCTTTGTGAGCTTGTAACATGTGCCTAGCATCAACTGGTGTCCCTTTTCCCGACTGACAGAGTGCCAGAAGTGCAGATTTACTTGCACGAGCTGCCGAGGTGGTTTTTCTTTTTGCCTTGGCCAGAAAATTAGTTCAAGGTTTCCTGCTCAGAATGTCAGTACAGTTAGCTGAGTCTGTTGCAGCCAAGGTTCAGTTTCACCAGTTGACTGACAAACTCAATTGTCACAGACTGAGGCGGAGCAAAAAAAGAAGCAGCTGTGACCCATTTTTTATGGGATGGCGTTGAAACATCTGCACGTAATAATAATTTCCGAAAACGAAGGTCACTTCCGTTTGCCGTGATAGCGAGTCACCGCCGAAAGCACTGGCGTCGGAATTATTGAATATAGTATGGTAAAAAAAAACTCAGGCTATGGCAACTGAATCGACCTAGACAGCCGTTGTTGACATTTTTCCAAGATAAAATAAGAAAAGTGACAATGAATGATCCATGACCCATGTTGTCCGAAAAAAAGGCCTCATAAATAATAATAACTAATAATAATGTTGTTGTTTATTTATTTTTTGTTTGTTTCTTTGTTTGTTTGTTCATTCTTATCAGATCCAATGGCACTTAAACTTTTTTTTCGGATAACAACAGAAGTGACTCTGGTAAATGTACCAAAGTTTCTATCAATAGTTTACTCCCGTCCACGGGTCAGGCAGACAGGTGCGTAACTAAACTTTCGAAACGCCGACATCGTAAATACAATACCTGCCATGCACCTAGAATCCCTTGAGAGGTTCAGCAGGTTCTGCAGCCATCTGCGTCCAGACTAATACTGGGGCAACCGGCAACCGGCACCCTAACACGCGGAATGCTTTCACAAACGCTTTGTTGTACGATGGCCGAACCCACCTCACTAATGACGTCATAAAGCGACAGTTATGTTCACAGAAGAGTTACTGTGCAGACGGAAAATGTTAATACCGCATCCTTCTTTGTTGTGCTGGAATGTAGACTGGGCTATATGAGGCAATCGCCCCACAAACCAAGAATCCAGCCTTGCGCAAGAATACCTGAACCTACAAACTGAGGTGGGTGGGTGTTGGGGCGTTTAACGTTCTTTTCCACCACGTACGGGCAATATCAAAGACGGGGCAACAAGAAAAAGGCCAGCACAAATATCTGCCCCCAGCCGAGATTCGAACTCATAACCCAAGCAATGAAAGTCCAACGCTCTACCATTGGGGAGGGGGGGGGGGTTGGGGGTTTAACGTCCTTTTCCACCACATAGGGTGATATCAAAGACGGGGCAACGATGAAAAAGCCAGCACAAATATTTGGCCCCAGCCGGGATCGAACTCACGACCCGAGCATTAGAAGTCCAACGCTCTACCATTCGACCACCCCGGCTCCCCTCTACCGCTGGGCTATCCCGACACCCCACCTACACACTGAATATCATCGGTGGTATTAATATTGGGGAAAAAACTTCATTTGTCAGTTATTTGGCTGTATATCAACAGTTTTGTTTTTACTGCCAGGGAATGAGGTGGATAAAATTCTGTTGTCAGTCAGTTGGCTGTATACGGGTAGTTTTGTTTTCACTGCGAGGGAATCACGTAGGGTGGGTATGGGGAAAGGGGGTGGAGAGGTGTGAGGCGGGGGGGGGGGGGTTAACATATGGTTTGGTGGTGATTCATGATGCACATGAACTATCTATTCACCGGAAACTACAACAACAAAACAAACAAACAAAAACTACTGAAAGTGAGGTGACACATACATGAAATGAGGCGAAAGTATTTTCTTTTTCAAAACCAAACAGTGATTACTGCTGAACTCATCAGTGCCGCAGACAGCAAATCTACCATAGCTACGCAAACAACCCCGTGCGGAACAAAATTCTCCTGGCTCTCAAGTGGCAAGTTAGGTTATCCAGTTTGAAACCTTTTATTCGAACCGAGTGACGTAGTGTACCGTAGACGAGATCAGTTACGTTCATCAGTAGCCGAAAGTTGTTGTTGTTGTTGTTGTTGTTGATGATGTTAATAATAATAATAATGAGCATTGTAGAGGCGCTTTACCCAATTTCCTGAATCGGCTCAAAGCGCCGCGAACTCTACCCAACACGCACACTCACGTGAATCACACGCATTCTCTCACGCACTGGACATAAACACATTACAATCACGTGGTGCGAAGGGTCAGCTCAGCTATTTAAATTTTGGAATTTAGAATATCTATATCTTGTTGTTGTTGTTGTTGTTGTTGTTGTTGTGACCGTTGTTGTTGTTGATGTGGTTGTCGTTGTAGTTGGTGTTGATGTTGGTGTTTGTGTTGTTGTTGGTGGTGTAGTGGTTGTTGCTGTCGTGGTTGTGGTTGTTGGTGCTGGTGGTGTGGTTGTGGTTGTTGCTGGTCGGTGG
>JACVVK020000760.1:12500-25000 GCA_018292915.2 Batillaria attramentaria
TGTAGTCAGTAGACACACCGAGCGCGGCAACGACTGTGATGTGCACATGTGTGTTTCGCGCGCTGTGTCCAGTTCAGAGCAGGCTTTAGGGACAGTGCATAGGCTAACACGTTTTTAAGGTGCGAAACGTGGCGAACATCGCAGAGCTGTCATAAGACAAATATTGGTACAGACGCGATTTTTGCAAAGCTGTGCAATTAACCTGACTAACCCGCTGCAATCTGGCTTCAGTTATCACCTGTCCTATTGCGACGGAAGCTGGTGAGACAACTGAGCAACAAAACCCCTCGCACTGACTGACATCCCGAAAGACACTAGCAGTTGCCAAAAAATGTTGCTGCTCCAATGGTCTCGGCATCCTGGAAACCGGGTAATAATGCGGCTGTCATTCGCGCTGTCATTGTCTTTCTGGCAGTCTCCTGCATCCACCTTGCCTCGTGAGGTGAAGGGCTCTTCATTGATGGATCGCACCTGCTCACGTGACATTGGACCAGTGTTCGTCTGTATTATCATTTATATTTGCCAGATGCAAATAAATCTTTATTATCCCAAAAAGGAAACTTGGTTATGGTGGACACAGAACGAAACAACCAGACAATACATGCAACATAAAATGAAAACTATATAGGGTGATATTTAACACACTTTAAAATAAGATTTTAACTAAGTAGCAGCTAAATTACTTCTTAATATTAATAATGTAAAAGACGATTTTTGGTCATGTAAACACAGACACAACACGATCCATCACCGGTCGCCACACATGCAGTGCCCTCTTTTCCATGTTTTTCATTAGTCTTCACGTGAGCTCCATACGTCATTCTACTTTTTCAGTAGTAGTAGTAGCAGTAGTAATTGTAGTTATAGAAGTAGTAGTTATAGTAGTAGTACAGGGGCGTAGGAACCACGGGGGCCCTGGGGGCCCAGGCCCCCGTTCGATTTTTCCAAGGGGGGCCCGAATATCTTTGGGCCCCCCTTGCTCTTGATAAGAGGAGAGGGGGCCCACCAGTGGTGGGGCCCCCTTGCTCTGCTGTCGCAGGACACAATCCTTGGCAGTCAACACACACACACACACACACACACACACACACACACACACACACACACACACACACACACACACACACACACACCTTCACCCCGGCCGTATGGCTCACCCGACTTAGTGGGCCCCCCTTGCTCTCAGCATCTTCCTACGCGCCTGGTAGTAGTTATAGCGATAGTAGCACTAGTAGAATTACTATTATAATTGCAACGACAAGTTTAACAATTGTCCTTTGTATCAAAAATCGAATCGTCTTTCCAACTGCGGTTTTCAAGTCTTCGCGGCATATGGTTCTTCTAATTCCATGCTTGCATTTTTGTACCGCTGATTTTCCTTGCACTAGTGCTGGATTCGCGTTGTACAAACTTAAACCAATTCAGTTGTGAATTGCAACACCATATTGCAAAAAAGGATAATGTTTTCGTAGACTGGCTGTGCTGCTATCGAAGTTTGACCTCTTGGCTAAAAAAAAAAGGTGTTCTCTTTGAACAGTTCTATTCTAGTTCTTCTAGTTCTACTACTTGACGGTTCATTGTTTCTTAGTCTGTATAAGCCTTCCTTTGCAGAGACTGTGGTTTAGGTTTCCATGTTTTTTTATGAGTTCTCCTCTCTGGAGAGTGATGTACGTTGTATACATCCAATTAGCCGGGGCGCTGACTTGCCGGAACGTATGTCTCATCAATTCTTCTTTCTCGTGTCTCCAGTTCCTTGTACCTTGTCTCGCAAAGTACCCCCGCATTGCTTTTTACCTCATTTTTTTCCCTCAAACTCTTTGGCTACGTGTTTTTGCCCAGGTAAGCTCGACATCACTTGTTTCTTTGCTGTTTTTACATTAACGTCGCCGAGAACACCTAAATTGTGGGGTGATGACTACAGACACCGAGTCAGACGTATTCCTGAACAAGTCTAGTGCCCCGTTTCATTGTGAGAAATTGAAAACAGAAGGCCTGTCACGGGGAATTGCGGGCTTTGACGCCTTGCTGCATTTTGTTGGCACACGTGTGTCTGGGTGGCCGTATCGATTTTGCAAGGAATGTCTTTAGTAAAAATAAAAGGAACGAATGGAAGCTGGATTTTGGACAAATGTACTGAAGTGGTCAAGGTAACTATCAGCCATGTTTTAAATGTGTAATTATTTTTTTGTGCTCTAAATGTTTAATTTTTATATATTTTGCTCGAATTCCACAGCCCCTGAATTTAACTTTCAACATGTCCTCTGTACCCTTCCGTTGCGATCCGGGGAGCCGGGATAGCCGAATGGTAGAGCGTCGGAATTTCAATGCTCGGGTAGTGAGTTCGGATCCCAGCTACTGGCCTTTTTTTCTCGTTGCCCCGTCTTTGATATCACCCATACGTGGGGGAAAAGGACGTTACACTCCCAAATACCCACCCACCCTCCGTTGCGATCCGGTCAGTGGAGCTGTTGACTGTGAACTCACTCTTACAAATGCTAATCAACATCGTGTTCTCGCCTTCACCTAGAAACTAGTCTATTTTATTAGCAACCGTCTACAGCGGTACTTGCAAGCCAGGCGAGCGGTTCGAATCCCGCCTGTGTTCGTGTTTTTGCTGACTCACGTCGTGATCTGCAAAGGCTTGGATTTGAATCCCACCTCAGACATTTTTCTCCTAAATTGAAGACTTCTCCTCGGCGCACGTATCCATCTCTCCGCAGACGCTGAAGGCGCCGCAGGGCTGGGACAAGGAGCAGTCAAAGCCTTCTGCTGCAAAGCGCTGCTTCATGTGCAGACCTCCACCCTGCTGTTCACTCTGGTGCATGCGATAGCACGTCCGTTTTCCACGCCACAGGTCACAGATGACTCTTCCTGAAAAGATGGACGCGGGATTTTTTGGCGAACTGTAGCAAATAGCTAACTTATGTGAGACCTACTAAATGCTTTCTCAGTCCTTGACACCATTAATATGCCGAAAACAGAACGTCAAGCCCCCAAGTTGCGTACAACCCACATCATTCTTCATAGCGATGATCTACTCCGACGTGAGGAGCTTCCAGTAGTCTGGAAATCAGTTCATTTGGCACAGTTCCGTAACGTGCACGTGCGTGGGTGGGTGTCAGCATGCAACCGATTCATCCTTTCAGTAAGATAATATAATTTACGACGCACTCACTCCCTTGTCAACTCCGTCAAAAAAAAAAAGGGGGGGGGGGAAAGGACTGACTCATTTAGGCTCACAGATTCTTTGTAGTTGTAATGGTGGTGTATAGATTTGCACTGCATGCACAGTCACAAACTTACACAGGCCTAAATGAGGAAGTTTTCTTCTGTGAGGGCTGGTAATTTAGGAATATGGGTCTTAGCCCTTTGTACATTGATGTTAGCATCATACGTCTGGCACCAGCTGTCTGGATCCCGTGTGCACATTACACCATGTGAGCCAGATGATGTTATATTTAGGGGAAGTGTTGCTGAGATGTTGTACTTTACTTTCACATGATCTTCAGCGGGTTGCCTGACTGCAGACATGTTGGTAAGGGAGGTAATATGTAAAACTAACTGTTACGACTATACTCGTAGCTCGGGTAGAATGAGTTAAACTGAACCCGTGATATTACGTATTCTGCAGGATTGGCTGTATTTTGCAAGTCCAATGGCCATGCCAAACTAACGCAAACTGCAAGCTGCAGTAACATGAACGAGCATAAACGCGTTTACTATTTTACTGTTTGTCCAGGTTATGACGGTGCCTCGATTTTCGGTGAGGTGGAAGTGATGAAGTGGATGTGTGGGTGTCAGTTTTGGGGATCAATTTGTTAGTTAGTTATTTAGGGGCTTTACGCCGCGCAAGCAACAGAGACTCTTTCGCGGCTAAGCTAAGTCTTTCTCTGCCAGGTCATTTAAAATAAAAGACAGGCGATAAAACAGGATGTAAATATATATATTAAAAGTCTGTGTGGTTTAAATGAGTCGTTCCAAGGTTTAGTAAAAGGTCAGCATAGTCAAGTCGGCGCACGTCTACTATTTAGAGAGTCTATATCTTGTAAAACAAATTGGCCTCTTTCAAGAAATTGAAGATGCTGTCAGGGGGAACGTCCCTGAACAACACCTTCAGTTGGGGATTAAACATCTTCTTCCACTGCGCAGGGGATTTCAAAGACAGGGGGATTTTCTCGATGCCCCGTCTTTGAAAACACACATACGTGGTGAAAAAGGACGTTAAACTGCCAAACACCCACCCACCGTCAAAGACAGAGGTGCTGGGGGGAAAAGCTTGTACTAATTTTGGGTCTATAGGGATTCGAACCCTCGACCTTTCGAACTCAAGTCCGACACGCAACCGGTCTTACTCAACTCCCCGAAGCCATGGCACTGATACAACTTACATTTAATCCATCACATAATATCAGATTCTTTTGGCGAAAATCAACAACCATAACGATAACAAACCCACACTGAGATAAACTGAAAGAGGAAAATCTAGACCACAAGATCAGCAGCAATGAATATACGGCAACGACGACCGACAACGGCTGCGAGCTGAACAAAGGCTTTGTTGCCAAGCACAACCTATCATTCTTCCTTCTACACGCGGGAAAAAAAAGAAGCTGTAACAGAATAATATGCAGCTTTGGCTCCTCCACTCAGCACGGCCCATTGGCATTATTTTCCACGGTGCAGAATCTATTCTAGATGACTTGCTGGAGTAGCAGGTCGGCTGCTGACACCATTATGAGACTGTGCTCCGAACTGGGCAAGTGGTTCCGATTTAGTGACCCACAGAGCTGACTTAGCGCACAGAGACAAAAAGGCTTAGCGCTTAATCAGGTTGTAAGTGGTCCTGTAAGTGAGGTATTGCCGGAAAATGTAGCCCTGCTACAGATGGAAGAGGCAAGGACCATAAGGTACAGACAGGAAAAGGTACTCACTAGTCTTCTTCACAAACACTAGGACCTGTCGTTGATCATCGTGCAGAAAGTCCTGCCAGTTATTTTTCCGTAACCCTACTTACCTTCAAAACAAAACCCTTACTGTTATCAGCTGGTGGAATACGTAAATACAAGAGAGAGAGAGAGAGAGAGAGAGAGCTCATTCGTTAAACACGGCAGAAGAAAGGAGTTTAATCTTGTTTGAATTTGTCTTGATGTATAGCTGTGCATGTATTTAGTTTTCTGTTGTTATTTTATCATAGGGTTGCATTTTTTAAGTTTGTGTGTGCGAGACCGTGTAAACCCCACACCGGCCACGTTCCTATGTTTTTATTGTTTGACTGCAATACGAACGCACGACAGTAAACAACTTTAAAAAAAATCTTATTCTTATGATTAACTAATGAAGAACGCGATTCAATGGTTTTTCAGCATATTGTTCACTAGGCACATGTACAAAGCGATGCATGTTACAAATTGCAGCTTCGGGTTCAGGGGGAAAAAAAACGAGACAATCCCTGAAAAAAACTGCTGGTTTTACAACTTCATTTACAACGCCGGCTTATTTCTCTACACTGACACACACACACACACACACACTCACATATACAAAAAATATAAGGTTTTAAACTAGAAAAACTCTCAACGAACGATTATGACTCCATTAAATGGTCATACACTGTAACGTGCATGTCAGGTGGCGCTGAACCCCCTGGCGATCCAATTACTGATAGGGACGCTTAAATGAGTGCTCTCGCGGTCTCAAGAGCCATCTTTGCTATGATGTGGAAACACTGATACCGATCACCATTTCACAGGTTCCTCTGGGTGTAGGTTATAAACCCCTGTACTGAGCCCTCTCTTTTACTGACGACCAATTTTACTGACTTCTTTACGCCGGGGGAGCAGGTCGCTGTTCAAGAAACACATTAACCCAGGGAAGAAGACTTAGTCGGTGGATGTTGGTAGATACTATCAGCGCAGTCAGTCAAGCTGACAGAACTGAAACCAGAAGACTGCTGCAAAAGGAGAGTGAGTGATTGCGATTCAAGAAAGAAGAAGAAGGAGAAGCAGAACTGCATTGTTTCTGGACGGTTGCCGAAACTCCAAAGCTGACGTTGGTTGTTTGTGCACTTACACTCGAAAGGTACTGAAAACTAGGAAAGAAAGAATTTTGTTTTTCTTGTCGTGGTCCCAGAAAACTTGAATGACCCGACCTTGGGTGCCCCTTTACAGATCTCATTTGCATCAGTATGCCGTGAACTGAGCCGGCAGTAACATCAGTCGGTACTTGAATATCCCGCATTCCGGCGCACCATGCATTTTTCAAGAGTCTTTCGACATTATTGGACATTTACAACAACAACAACAACAACAAAATCTGCATTGCCTATTCAGTGTCAGTGGACACTGGTTTTTGCTTTTTATGTTGTGTGAGTGACTGTACGTGTGATGATTGACCTGACACCGCACAACATTCCTATGTTTTATTGTTTTAACCAATGAAACACATGGCAATATTATTATTAATATTATTATTATTATTATTATTATTATTATTATTATTATTATTATGTCTGTAGCAATAAAGTCGGCCGAATCCAGCTCAAAAGTACTGTAATTCTTTATTAAAGACTTCCGCAGTCAGATTGAGATTTAAAACAGGAGTTCCGTCCCTTTCGGGGAGCCGGGGTGGTCGAATGGTAGAGCGTTGGATTTCTAATGCTCGGGTCGTGAGTTCGATCCCAGCTGGGGCCAAATATTTGTGCTGGCTTTTTCATCGTTGCCCCGTCTTTGATATCACCCTATGTGGTGGAAAAGGACGTTAAACCCCCAAACACCCACCCACTCCGTCCCTTGCCGAATCATCACTTTCGCTAACGCCTGCGGTGAACCGGTGAATCCAGACTACCCTCAAAATTAACATTTTCGCATCTTCAACGCAGGAGGGTTCTCAAGTTGAGTGATGTATTCGTTGTAATCTACTTACCCATCGACAAAAGACTTTAGTGCCAATATAAAGACACTGGAGCCCATGTTTTCACTGGCACCGGATACCGTCATTACTACATGTGTAAGTTTGGTTGCTTTGGAAACTCAGTTGACTGCCGGACCAAGCAGGTAACACCTTTTCTCCTGACGGAGAATTGCCGAGTAGCCGGGATATCCGGGTCAAAGATCGCAGCTCGCAGAGCGCCTGTCTGCCTGATGTGTAAGTACCAGAGACTCAGTCGACCAGAGCGATCAGTGGTTTTGCTTTCTCCATGGTGAGTTGTTCACGGTGGAACACCTCTTCATCTATGGCGTGGATCTCGCTGAGATGGCCATGATAAGCACTTTTCTGCGGATTCACTGAGGGCGTTGTTCAGTGATGATCACTGGGCCCCGGACACCGACTGCAGCTTCTTGGAAGAAGCAAACTTGTTTTACAAATAAAAGCGACATAAAAGGGACAGAAATCACTTAATCCTTTGTGAAAGTTAAGTGGTTTCTGTCCCTTTTATGTCGCTTTTATTGGCTTTACTTATAACCACTTGGCAGTCATTACCGTTTCCTTTTTTGTTTTACAAAATTTAGACGTCGTGTTTATCTTTCTTTCATACCTCCAATTTGTCCAAGACAAGTGATGAATGCCTTGTAATGCCATTCATTCATCACTTTTCTTGTAGCTCACTTAAGATTAAAAAAACAAAAAACATCTTGTTTTAAGGTATACTCTTAAATGACTTGGCCAGTCTTGTAGCTCATTTAAACATTTTTTTTTTAAATATGTACTTACGTCTTGTTTTAAGGAATACTCTTATGTTTTGAATGACTGCCAAGAAAGACTGCTTCAGCCGCGAGGCAGTCTGTTTTTCTTGCGCAAATGAAGTCCTAAATAACTGTATCCACAGTGAATGTACATGTCATAGTGTCCCTTAGAAGCCTCCTTACTCTGTCACAGTTCAAGGCACACCTTAAAACCTAGCTGTTTCGGCAAGCTTTCCACTAAAATTTTTACTGTACCCTCCCCTGTATCCCACAACCGCCCTCTGTGTGTGTGTGTGGGGGGGGGGGGGGGTAGCGCGCACTGAGTGCTCTCGTGGGTAGATTGTCTGCCCTATATAAGAACAATTTATTATTATTATTATTATTACATGTATTACATCACGGACACTGAAGGCCCGATGAACCTCGCAGCAAGTGGTGTGTGTGTGTGTGTGTGTGTGTGTGTGTGTGTGTGTGTGTGTGTGTGTGTGTGTGTGTGTGTGTGTGGGCGTGTGTGTGTGTGTGTGTGTGTGTGTGTGTGTGTGTGTGTGTGTGTGTGTGTGTGTGTGTGTGTGTGTGGGCGTGTGTGTGTGTGTGTAGCGCGCACTGAGTGCTCTCGTGGGTAGATTGTCTGCGCTATATAAGAACACTTCATTATTATTATTATTATTATTATTATTACATCACCGACACTGTAGGCCCGATGAACCTCGCAGCAAGTGGTGTGTGCGTGTGTTACACTAAACATGGCTGCCTTTTAATGTAGCTAGACATTGATGCCATGGTGGCCTTGACACTGCACCGCGTCTCCCTCTCGGCCTTGGCCAGCGGCCACGCTGAGGACCTTGCAAACGACCGCTAGGGCATTCCGCAAGTTCTGAGACTGGCTAATTTACCGGCACTCTTCATACACGCGGAATGCTGTCCACTGGCTACAGTATGCGTGCAAAGCAACAACAATGCCCGTGTCCGGATGGCCAAACTATGCCCGCTGCATTCTGTCTCAGGGTTCGGGAGGTAGAGAACCAGCTGGTACTGATCTCCCGCTCTACTCTGTATATTCACCGTCTGACGACGAAAAGAAACCCTCACTGTGGTTCATAACTTGCGTGCCAAAGTTGATGGCGAGGGTCGATACTAGATGGCACAGCTGGCTGGAGTCTGTACACTCCCGCGCTCACTATTCATTCATGCGTTTGTCTGTTTCCATTGAGCGTTGGACTCTCAATGCTCGGGTCGTGAGTTCGAATCCCGGATGTGGCCAAATATTTGTGCAGGCTTTTTCCTCGCTGCCCTGTCTTTGATAACACCCACATATGATGGAAAAGGACGCTAAACACCTAAAACCCACCCTATTTCCAGTTTTCAGTGTTTGTCGTCGGTGAAAATAAGTTATTTAGCCGTTAGACAATATTTTAGTAAGAAATCTTGCTACAAAAGGCGTAACTGCCTAGTAACATGGATGTGTCAGGTAGTTTGGTCCATAAGACTGGCGGTTATTTATACTTTTCACCAAGTTCTATTCCGTTCTTTTGAAGACTTTGGGAAAAGACATACACGCGCACACACACACACACACTTGCTGAAAATTTCTTTAAAAACAAAATCAGGATAATTTACATAATCTCCTTGTCCGAGATTTAAAAACAGAGGGACTACATCATATGGAAGTGAGAATGTGGTTACATGTACAGATAGACATATCCAACACATCGGAAGTTTACAACAACAACAACAACAACAACAACAACAACAAAGGGTCCAGTAATTCAGACCTTTTCTGTTTTTCTCCTTTTTTTTCCCCCCGATCTCTTTTGGCCTGCCCAGGCAACACCCGCTTTCGTCACTAGCCTAATAACGAAGACAGTGGTTGGAAGCTGTTCAACAACACCTGAACGTCTCTGGGCTTTGGGTGGCAGCTTACTTGAGGTAGCGGGCTTGCAACCCTCACGTAATGCCGTGTTGAGGTGAGGCAACAGCTCTGTCATGTTGACGGATAGCGGAGACTATTGCTTGCTGACACAGCACGATCCGGGCACTTTGTTCTTGCAGCTCTCGGAAAAGAAACCAGTTTTTGTTTGTTTGTCTATTTGTTTGCTTGTTTGTTTATTTTTTAAACGGGTTGTGTATGATAATGTTTCTGGCAAAATACCCTTCCCCGAATAAACGAATAATTTTTTTTTTTAATTATAAAGGGGGTGAGCGGTGGTCTAATAGGTAGCGCGTCGGATTTAGCTGCTGCGCTACTGAACGGCCGTCACCAATGTCACGGCGATGAAGCGTGGGTTCGAGCCCAGGTCGAGCTTGTGATATGTGATACCGGTTTTTCCTGGCTGCCGGGCTGCTCATCGGGGGTTTCTCTCCGGGTTATCCGGCTTTCCTCCCCCAGCAAAATTGTTAAAAAAAAAAAAAAGGAAGGATAGGTGTTGGGTGGCGCTGCACCGCGGCGACGCGCTTCCCCCGGGGGAAGCAGCCCGAATTTCCCGAAAGGGACAATAAAGTAGTAAAAAAAAAAAAATACCGACTTGACGATGCCTGAGCTGACTGGAAGGCCAAGAACAGAAGCTGATCCCGAAAGCAGACTCAATAACAAAATGGAAGTCTGGGCGGCAGGACTGGCTCTTCGGGATAGAACATTTTTGCGTGTCCTAAGCTCCAATAAAAAAAAATATGATAATTTGAAATTTCTTCAGTTTTTGCTGCCCTTTCAGTTGGTGCGTGCGTGCGTGCGTGTGTGTGTGTGTGTGTGTGTGTGTGTGTGTGTGTGTGTGTGTGTGTGTGTGTGTGTGTGTGTGTGTGTGTGTGTGCCAGTGTGTGTGTGTGTGTGTGTGTGTGTGTGTGTGTGTGTGTGTGTGTGTGTGTGTGTGTGTGTGTGTGTGTGTGTGTGTGTACGCGCGCACGCTCGCGCGAACCTACACAATGCTGGAAAAACTTAATACCCTCTCCCAGAGTACACAATACCTACAAGCTAAGTAGCGCAAAAATAAAACAAATAATAAGAAGAGAAAAAAAAAACTGCGAACCTACACCATGCTTGAGAAAATACTCTCTCCACACTCCTCCAAGAGTACGCACTACCTACAAGCTTAGTAGTACAAACTAAAACAAATAATAAGAAGAGAAAAAAAAATCTTCCAACCTACACCATGCTGGAGAAATACCCTCTCCACACTCCTCCAAGAGTTCGCACTACCTACAAGCTTAGTAGTGCAAACTAAAACAAATAAGAGAAGAGAGAAAATCTCGTCAGGTGGGCCAACGTAGCTATAACCCATTGTTTTTTACGTTCCGCATCTCTGCCACCGGAATGCGACAACAACAGCCGTAGCTGTGATGGCGTGCGATAAGGTGACTGATACTGGCTGGCGTTCACTTTAGTCCGCGCTGCCGCTCAATGCGTCAGTGCAATGGGCATGACTGATGCACAGCTGAGATGCTGCAAGGTCTGATGTGGGTCCGTCTGTGAACTGACTTGAAATGTGTGTTATGTACAAGCTGCACATAAAGGTATCACAATAACGAGGTCAAGCAATTAATTTCGCGTCAGGGTGTTTAACGCGTCCTTTGTTCCGTACATAACGGTACGAATAACAATAATTTGCGAAGCCTGGGAAAATAAGTAGGCCTTGACGAAGAGACAGCCGCTCCACCCCCCCCCCCCCACCCCCCATTACCCTCCCCCCCTCCTCTCTTCCTCCTCCATACGTATCTTCGTTGTCTCCCATTTCATGGTTCCAAAAATAGAGTCGGTATGTCGCCATAAACAAGTTTTGGTTAGGTTTTCCTGGTGGTACTTGTGATACAGCTCAGTCTGCTCACCCAACTGCCGGGGCCGGGCCAAGGGAAAGTAACTGCGCAACACGAGTAATGTCCCTTCATTGCCTAGGATGCTTTTTGTTGTTGGTGTTGGTGTTGGTGTTGTTGTTTATTTGTTTGTTTTTGTTGAGAAGTGAGAAATGTTGATGAAGCTGTTGTTCATGTTGTTGTTGTTGTTGCTGTTGTCGTTGTTAGCTGTTAATAATATTGCAGAGTGTAAGACAAGAAACAGAAACACCCACTCACCCCACCCATATCCCCATACCTCTTTTATTCTTTGCAATGCGAACGAAAATTATTTCCTTTTTCAGTACTTTAGTCACTATCGAAGACATAAACGCACATTAATCAAATGGTGTATGGCTTTGTGCAAACGCGTACTTTCTGTCAGAATGAACACCTCCAAATATTATTTAAGATCGTGAAAATGTTCAGCCAACACAATAATAAGGATAATAATAAGGATAATAATTTTATGCGCTTTGTGTAAAATCTCTGTACTTTGAAATATCTCGAAATACTACCAAAGATCGTGACAATGATGATCACAATAATAATGATAAGCATTGCAAAATCAGAAAAATGTCCGGACAGCCGATTGGCTACTGACTCACCTGTAGATAGTGAAAGCGGCTTGCGCAAATTTCAGTCGTCTCAATTCTTTGATAAATCTTGATATCGTCGACTTTCTTTACGATAACTGATATACTACTACTACTACTACTACTACCACTACTACCACTACTGCACTACCGGCCATCACCACCACCACCACTACCACCACCACTACTACTACTACTACTACAACTACTACTACCACTACTATCACTACTACTACTCCTACTACTATAATCATAATCATAGTAATGTGTGTAAATCTATATATTTCAACGTTCTGTCGTTCACCACTCACTCACACATTTCTCACTGACCAGAAATGGTGACCTCTCCAAGGACGAATGTAAACTCGTAGTGTGCAATCAGTAACATATTTACAGTCTGCCA
>JACVVK020000760.1:27500-42500 GCA_018292915.2 Batillaria attramentaria
GAACTGAATGGAATAGAGTAACCTTTATTTTCCAAGGATAAAGATATGAGGTTGGTTATGGATGGTGACTCCGGCTCTCTCTCTCTCTCTCTCTCTCTCTCTCTCTCTGCGCCAGGCTGCAGGAATCTCCTATAAACACCATAATCATTACAAATTTATCTGTGCTGTGCCCGGGTTCCAGCCCGCCCTATGTAAAGACGCTAGACATCACCGCTTACATCATGTCCGGGTTTGCAGGCTTTTTTCCCTCAGCGGCTCTCTGAAGCGATCAGCCAGTCGTGCTCAATTATATTTGTTGATGATTAAATTGCAAACACTCTCGTGTTCTTGGCGCGCGTCCAACCCGGAACTTTCAAGGTTGTTAGCAGTATCAATAAACAAATCTTTCGCATCCCGGCCCTGAAAGATAGCTTCCAGTCGACTGTACCACCTGATCAGAAGGCGCAGAACTCAGGGGGGAAAAAAAAAACAGGAGAAGAAGGAGAAGAGGGGTGACTCTAGATTAGAGGGAGTGATCACCAGATTACGGTACCGTCGCATTTCACGTGCGTGTTTGCATGTTCTTGCGTGTGGTTGCCATAAACAGAACAACAGTTCCGCATGTTGCAGCAACAAACGTCGCGTCTTGGCTTGCATATCGCCATCAAGCAGACCTTGTGGGACGGATGGAATGCGCTATCTACCTCAGTTGAAAGTCTCGTCCACATTGCCTCTCTTATTCTGACTGATACAACCCAGAGACACGGAACCAGCTGTTTGTTTGTTTTTAATCTGTGACACCTGTCCGGTGGTTTAGCAGAAATTCTGCCAGAAACATCATTCAGGCAGTGCATCATGCAAGCCGGCATGACGAGATGAAACCCGGTGGTGACAGCCTCTCTTGCCATTGACGTGAAGGCACAGTTTGCATTGATGACTCAAAACAGTACCCGGTGACGTAATTTAGCCCTGTTTTCGCGTGCCACGTCACACTTTTGCGCCACTGTAACTGATCACGCCAAACGTCCTATGCTTTTACAGTCAGCCAGGACATTTGCCCCAACAGTTATTGTCCCCACGGATGTGAATTAAGCCCTGTCATTGTACTGGCAGAGGAAGTACTGTAAGTAACGTTCAGCGACCAGAGAGTCGGTGTAACATAATTATGAATTATGTTGTCTGTGTTGCTGTTGTCAAGTTGTTATGTTAGTGTCGTTCCAGGGCCGCAGTGAACACTCCCATCTGCGGCTAGCGTGTGTGTGTGTGTGTGTGTGTGTGTGTGTGTGTGTGTGTGTCTGTGTGTGTGTGTCTGTGTGTCCGTCTGTGTCTGTGTGTCAGGGGCTGGCGTCCAAACGAGTCAGCCGATTGCCACCAAATTTGCCATGAGCCTAGAGGGACACTTGGGGGAGAACATAGGATAAAGAAACAAAATAAAGTCTCAGTATCAAGTTGTGTGTGTGTGTGTGTGTGTGTGTGTGTGTGTGTGTGTGTGTGTGTGTGTGTGTGTGTGTGTGTGTGTGTGTGTGTGATTGGCACTGTGTGTGTGTGTGTGATTGGCAGTGCTGTTGACAGTATGACAATGAGACTGTGACAGTGAAGGGTGTGGACCGACAGCATTAAAGTGGATTGACACAAGTAACAACAAGTAAACTGGTATACATTTATACCCGAGCGAAGCCGGGTACTCTGCTAGTACCAAATATTTGTGGTGACTGGCCTTGTTCTCCTTGCCCCGTCTTTGATATCACCCATACGTGGTGGAAAAGGATGTTAATGTTAAACGATTATTCTTTCTCGTATGTGGCACCGTTCATTCGGGCCGACCGTCGGGGGTTCTCTCCGGGTACTCCGGCTTCCTCCCCCTCTGCGGCTTTGGAAATGTTCAGCCCACAAAATTAAAAAATAACTGCAATTCTAAAATTCCGAAACTTTAATTGCTGAGTTGGCCCTTCGCACCACGTGATTGTAAGGACGGTGTTCATGTCCAGTCAGGTGTCACGGTGTGAGAGAATGCGTGTGATTCACTTGAGCGTGCGTATTCGAGGCTTAGCTCGTGGCGCTTTGAGCTAAATATTTGGGATAAAGCGCCTATATTCAGTAATGCGCTTATCATTAAACGTTCAAACAGCCACCAACCCTGAATACTCCCAGGGTCATCACACTGGATGAGAGGGTTGCTTAATTATGTGACCCGAAGGTTTTAAAGTACGCGCCACGTGCGCAGCGCGGCGCACATTTTACTCTGTCATGTTGTGAAAGACTGAGTGACGGTTCTTGTGCCAAGACTGAGCTTACCATGGCTGAAGTTAGTCCCCACACAAGAACAATCTCAAAACAACTGCTGTAGCCTCAGTCACTGTTCTGGCCAGAGTCAACAATGACAAAAGCCTTTGTGCGAGGCGAGGATACACGAAGTGAATTACAGATACGTCCGTCTGTACTCACAAAAGGTAAAAGGGTCTAATGCTACCATTTTTTTCTGAGCTGTTTTCCTGGCATCTACCATCACACCGGGGCTGGGCCGCTATTGCGCGGGTCCGCTTGTACGTGGGTCCGCTAGTGCGCGGAGCCGCTATTGCGCGGGGCCGCTAGTGCGCGGGTCCGCTAGTGCGCGGGGCCGCTATTGCGCGGGAATGAAATGTTCGGTTATGATTGTTCTGTTTTGTTGCCTTATGCGCGAGGATTGCAATGTAATTACCTTAATGAAATAAAAGCAGATTGTCTATTCAACAGTCTTTGTCTTTGTAGTGATGCAAAGCAAATGTGAAGTAGTATAATTATATGGAAAATATTGACGATTTTCCAAGGAACCCACTGTTTTTGTGAAACCCATTTTTTCAAATGGAAATTTCTCGTATTTATAGGGACGTGTATGTGTGTGTGTGTGTGTGTGTGTGTGTGTGTGTGTGTGTGTGTGTGTGTGTGTGTGTGTGTGTGTGTGTGTGTGTGTGTTGTATCAATGGGTTGATGGGTGGGGGGGGGGGTGGGCACAGGAAAGCCCTGTGATCATGCTTTTCTAATGTGGAAGTTTTAAAGCATTAAATCACTCATATTTGTGTAGGATGGGCTGGGTGATTCACTTGATGAATGTATGTTGACAAATTCAGACATGCTATATTCTGGCTCGTGATTAGGCACTATACACACTGTGTTTGACATGTCACATTTACGGACTCCTGCAGATTTTTCATGTGATATGAACCTGACATTTTCGAAGATCAAAATATTGCTCTTATTTTCATCTGTCATAATGTATGTCATATACTTTTGTAGCTCGAGGAAAATATCTCAGATCATGTGCTGTGACTCACGAGCACCAAAGTGATACAAAACAAATTTCAAATTTATATACATGTATAAATGTTACTTTGGCCATTTAATAAAGAGTTTATGATGTTATTATAAAGAAGTACAACCAATGAAAACACTCATTTGTCAGATTTTTACCAATACCGGCAAGTCGTCCATAATACTACGCGTACATTGACCATCACCGTATATAATAAGCATTTTGATATATACTTCATTTCTGTTTGTTTAAATGATAATAAACCATTGGCAAGTGGCATAATAATTGATTTAAGTAGTACAAGAATCTGTTTATGATTTAGACCAGCTGTTTGTGAATATCACGTAAGTCGTCGAAGCGTGAAAGCGCGCCTTTAAGTTAAGGGCTGTAACTCTGGTGCATCCCTATGGATTCTTGGGAACATTTTTGAAATACAATCAGGACATCCTAGTAAGACAGCTGGCACCATCGTAGTACATTCCCGGGGTGGGGGGGGGGGGCACGGTAGGCCCCGTCACCTTGGCAAGTATTGCTTCTTATAGATGATATGGCCGCGCAATAGCGGCCCCGCGCAATAGCGGCCCCGCGCAATAGCGGACCCGCGCACTAGCGGACCCGGACCCGCGCAATAGTGGCCCCGCGCACTAGCGGCCCCGCGCACTAGCGGACCCGCGCAATAGCGGGCCGACCCCATCACACCACTTAGACACCTGGACAGTGACAGCGTCTGTAACGCTGGCACTGAGCCAACAGAAGCGTACTCGATGACACGGCGACCACACTGAGCGCCGTTTAGTAGTGTACTGTACTAGAGTACTTCGAGCGGCGTACAGGCGACCTCGCAAGCGACATTTTCCAAATCATAAGCTGGCTTAACAAATATGGAATTAACCCTTTTACGAAATTTCCATCGTACGACCATTGACCGTGATTCGAAAGAAAACAGTTGCCTAGAGCGTACTGAAGGACATGACAGTACGGCACTGACTATCGTATTCGCTTTTGTCCTCACGTTCGCCGGAATTCTGACTTAGAAATTCTAAAATAAGTAACTGGATTTGGTCCTCAGTAGTAGGACAGTGAGTCGCTTCAGACATCAGGTAACTATTTCTTTTCCAGAAAAAGTATATTCGTACTCATTCATGTTGGTCTGACTTTGACTGAAATTCTGTGGAAGAAACACCGCCTCAGCAAAACAGTGAGTCGTCTTAGACATCAGGCAAATATTTCCCAATTTCCACGAAAATTATCGCTCCTTTTGCCATAACACATCGGAATGACAAAGATGCAGCGTTATCTCAGTCTTAGAGGTGTAACTTAAATGTGCGCGGGAGAGAGTTTACAGCATGGCGACAAGCAGGATGCTGAAATAAATGTTTAGGCTGACACCGAGACGAAAACAACACAGGCGTCCGCCATGACCCCAACTTTATGTCCGGTAACTACAGTAAAAATCTTAACTCCACATTTCCCGACCCAACCATTACATCAGCGTATACCCCGGTATCTATCAGCCTTGTGTTTGTGCAGTACAACGTTTCAAATGCAGGGTGATATATACGCTGATAACTTGGCCCATAAAGCGAACTATCTACCGCTCCTCATTCCTGTTGGCTTCACGACTGTTGACAAAGAAGGATGCAGACATAGGTGGCGCTCCTCTTATCACCATTACACTGAAATCTGCTGCACCAGGAAGTCTGGTGCTGTTTTCGCGGGTGAATTAAGGAAGGTGTTTTCAAGTGCACGCCAAGGCCGGTCTCTTGGCCATTGTGGAAGAGATTTCAAAGTAGGACTGTTGCTGCTGTGTCAAGCGGGCTCCGCTTACGGTGGTACTTCCTACCTTAAAAACGTTCATAACACAACTGATCATGATCACCAACCTGTTCACGATTAAAGCTTTAAGTACTTCTTCAATATATCTGTGACTTTTCTGTTCTTTAGAAATGTTTCACAGAGCGTAGACTGAAACAGTCCAAACGTCACATTGTTATCATCTTTGTTTATAAAGTCAGTTAACTGATAACTTGATGAATCCAACTTCACAAGACACACCCAACTTTGCACAAGACAAAGCAGAACTAGAAAGAGAAGCAGACAAAGAAAAAGGAGACGAAGAGGAGGAAAGAGAAAATATTAAGTTAAAAGAAGAGAAGAAAAATTGACAAGAAAAGAGGAAGGAGAAAAGAAGCAGAAGAAAAGGAGGATAAAAGAAGGAGGAGAAAAGAAACAGGAGAAAACTTGAAGCAGAAGAAAAGAAGGAGGAGAGAAGAAGGAGCAGAAAAGAAGCAGAAGAAAAGAAGCAGAAGAAGAAAAGAAGCAGGAGAAAAGAAGCAGAAGAAAAGAAGCAGAAGAAAAGGAGCAGAAGAAGAAAAGAAGGAGGAGAAAAAAAAAGCAGGAGAAAAGAAGCAGAAGAAAAGAAGCAGAAGAAGAAAAGAAGCAGGAGAAAAGAAGCAGGAGAAAAGAAGCAGAAGAAAAGAAGCAGAAGAAGAAAAGAAGGAGGAGAAAAAAAAAGCAGGAGAAAAGAAGCAGAAGAAAAGAAGCAGAAGAAGAAAAGAAGGAGGAGAAAAGAAGCAGGAGAAAAGAAGCAGAAGAAAAGAAGCAGAAGAAGAAAAGAAGGAGGAGAAAAGAAGCAGGAGAAAAGAAGCGGAAGAAAAGAAGCAGAAGAAAAGAAGCAGAAGAAGAAAAGAAGGAGGAGAAAAGAAGCAGGAGAAAAGAAGCGGAAGAAAAGAAGCAGAAGAAAAGAAGCAGAAGAAGAAAAGAAGCAGGAGAAAAGAAGCAGAAGAAAAGAAACGGAAGAAGAAAAGGAGGAGAAAAGAATCAGAAGAAGAAAAGGAGGAGACTGAAAAGAAGCAGAACCTGGAAAAGAAGGAGGAGAAAAGAAGAAGGAGAAAAGGAAGAGAAAAGAAGGAGGAGAAAAGAAGCAGAAGAAGAACAGAAGGAGGAGAAAAGAAGCAGAAGAAAAGAAGCAGAAGAAGAACAGAAGGAGGAAAAAAGAAGCAGAAGAAGAAAAGAAGCAGAAGAAGAAAAGAAGAAAACGATAACTTGTACACCACATACAAATCATATTTCGAAAACTATTTCACTTTTTTTAAAAGAGCAAAACACATCCCACACTCGAACATTCATCCTGAAGGAACGCCAGTTAGGTTTTTTTTCCCCTCTCCGTTTCTACATGACAGAATGCTCACGAGGCATACACAAGCTGCCGCGTGGTAACGTGTCTGGGACTGATGTGGGATCTGCCGGCTTCGGAGAATATAGTGACGTGCTTGAATCTGACCCGCAGGGCTCCCGCAATCATTTTCACTTCAAGCAACTTCTTTCGCAGGTGTCTGTGGCGGGACAGAGGCAGGGGAAGCAAATAAAGGCAGCTTGGAAAAGGCATTGACAAGGACGTAAAGGCGAAACATGCATTCCAGAAAACGTTTGCAGGCTGACAAAAGCAAGTTACTGATGCAAAAGTGAGGCGTTGTGGGCCTCATATGAGGGTAGAGGAAGGACGCTTACCCCATCTTTCGGCTCATAAAGAAAGAAGGAAACCAACGTATTGTCGAAAGTGGTTTCCGGGGAATATGTTTGGGTGACGTGTTTTGACGTGCTTCCTGTCCAAAGTGAAAGAAGCAGCATCTATCAAACTGGTCGCTGTTATACTTAGAAGACAACCTCAGTTCTGGCCAGCACAACTATGTTCAGCGTCTAGGTTGCCGTGCTGTTGCCGGCATAACACCCCAGTTCGTCCCCTATAGAGAAACGTTAAATTTCACTAAGAAACTATATAAAAAGGAGGGTGGGAGTGAGTGTTTGGGAGTTTAACGTCCTTTTTCATCACGTATGTGTAAAGGCCAGTACAAATATTTGAACATAATCATTCCCACTTTGGTAAGAAAGTAATCGGGCAGTTTAAAAATGAATCGGTCTATGCCCGAGGTCGGCTGAAGCCCTCTAAGTATTAATAAGCAAACTGTCTCAGCGTTCCGCCTGCCGTGTGACTGCATCCAGCTTTAAAACATCCGTAGAAAATCAAATACTCCCAACATTAGCATATAATGATTAAAAGCATAGGATGGCGAGTTGACTGACGTTATCTTGCATTTCATGTGTCTGTGGGCGATTGGGTGCCACAAAGGGACTGTGTGGCTTTGTTCGTGGTGTCTGCCCGCGCTGATGAAATTATCTACCTTAGGTTCAAAACTTGTTAAGCTTAAAATCGCAAAGCCTGGCCCTCACAACAGAGGCTGCTGATACTGACCTTGCCAGTCCTACACTGAGTGGGCTCCACTCTCTGATTAGTTGCTAAACTTGTTCATCTTGACTGACATCGCGAAGCATGGCTCTGACAATAGATCCTGCTGAAACCTTGCCAGTCCTACAATGGGCTCGACTAACGGTGAAATGTCAGATTATCGTATTTGTCCTTACAGCAAAATGTAGGCGGACGGGCTGCAATTTCCAGGATATTTATCTACCACTGTCAGTTTAGTTTGCCTGAGTAATTTCAAATTCAAATTCAAATTACTTCATTAATCCCAGAATGGAAATTATAGGCCACCACAAAAAATAATTAGAAGACATTATAATACCAAATAAAACTTGCACCAACAGAAGCCTCAGTCACGCACACAAGAGTAAATATTGCACACAAGTGCACACACACCCACAAACAGACACATATCCGTATAAGTCCAAAGCACTCACGCTCATAAAAATATAAAACCATTGTTTTATTAGCGTTTTTGCTTAATATCTGTTTGCTCAAGTGTATCTCAAGGCAGGACTGAACACAATAAGGCTGCGGCGGAGATCTAAGGTGACGAGCTGCTGACTGATATCCGTACCTCAACAGTTTCCCGGGCGACAGGTATTACCGAGGCAGAACTAGGTACGGGGCCATACGTTTACGGGAGTTAAGCATCATTACCACTCCTTGGTCGTACTTCCAAGAGCAGATAAGCAATTCTGCGTGGCCTAAATAACCCCGCTCTTTTGCCGGCAGCAGATAATTCACCTTCGGTAACTTCTGCCAGTTGGACCTCTTCTCTTTCGGAGGCGTGAACAGCCTACGATAAGATGACGCAGTCTTTCATTGCCGCCTGGTAATGCTTTGGGTTATTTGGGGGGTAGAGGTTGAAAGAGAACTGGCAAACTATGTATAGCGCAACAGGTTGTTTATTTTCTTTTCGTTTTGTTGCCAGCATACCACTTACGTAAAACCACGTTCATAGTGCCGTCTGCCTTGACGTGACAAGATTTGACATTCAGTTGCCAGTCAATCAACTCGAGGCCTCAGTTTCAGTCCTCTCAGTCGAAAGTAGTGTGCGGCGAGTCAACGGAAACCCGGCCCGATGGAAAGTGGTTGTTTTTACGTGCACTTAGAATAAATCAGTATGATATTTGATAATCATCTGTATATATTAGTTTAGAGGAAATGGCCATCGTCGTATTGTTTTGACGACGAGATTTTCGAGTGGGGCGCGCCCTGCCGCCGCCGGGGTCGCTCGTGGCTTCTTGGTACTTCGCTGGCATAGGGCCTAGTACACTGAAGTTTCGGCGACAAAGTCCGTCGCCTGCCATGTCAGTCACCGGCCACAGTTCTGTGTGTGTGTGTGTGTGTGTGTGTGTGTGTGTGTGTGTGTGTGTGTGTGTGTGCCGGCCACGGCGCGTGTGTGTGTGTGTGTATGTGTGTGTGTGTGTGTGTGTGTGCCGGCTACGACCGGCGTGTGTGTGTGTGTGTGTGTGTCTGTCTGTCTCTCTCTCTCTGTCTGTGTGTGTGTGTGTGTGTGTGTGTGCCGGTGTATGTGTGTGTGTGCAGGCGACAGTTGTGTGTGTGTGTGTGTGTGTCTGTGCAGGCGACAGTTCTCTCTCTCTCTCTCTCTCTCTCTCTCTGTGGGTGTGTGTGTGTGTGTGTGTGTGTGTGTGTGTGTGTGTGTGTGTGTGTGTGTGTGTGTGTGTATGCGTGTATGTGAGCAGGCGAGAGTGCCATGACTAACGATACCTTCAGTACCTTCAAACGCAACCTTTTGACTGGGTTCCTACTTGTTCATTGGGGGGGGGGGGGGGGAGGTGGGTTGGGTGGAGGGAGGAGGGGCTAAACAAAGCAACAACAACAAACTTAATCGTCCATGAATAACCTACCTCACTAAAATGAAACTAACTTGTACATCGAAATCATGTTGTTGATACAGATGGAAATTCTATAACCAGAAGCAGTGCAGTGGAGACGTCAAAACTCATTAACCACGAATTTCTGGAGGAATCTCATGTATGATTTTTTTTAAAAGCCGAAACAAAAAAAACAAAAAAAATCAGAAACGAAATGCACACGAGACACCCGTCAGGGTGAGAGGCGTTCTCCGAAGGAAAGGCAAGAATTGAAAAAAAAAAAAAAACCAAAAACCACGTGAAAACATACATGACTGTGTATTTGATGAACAGCTAAATCCTGCCCGTCCATCAGCAGCCCACATTGCAAAAACAAATCCGAGCTGGTCCTGAAGTTAATTAACCGAAGCATTTATCATTCCTCCTCCAGACACTTCAGGCGTTCATATGGAGATTATGTTTTTAGATAATATAGTTAAATTTTCATACTCAGCGGTTAGAACACGAGGTCTTGAAGTTAATTATTAACCGACACATTTGTTATATCCCTTTCAGATACTTTCAGGCATTCACTGATATGAAGATATTTCTTTTCTAAGATAATAAGTTAAATTTTCAGACTAAGCGGTTACAGCACGAGGTCTTGGATTTTCTTATTACAGATAACGATACAATCATCATATATTCATGGCTTAGAACATGAAGTCTCGTGTAAAACCAACAGGTCTTTGATCAATATGCAACACCCCCTACACCCCACCCCAATCTCCCGCCCTTTCCCGCCCCTCCCCGCTGAACTTTACTCAACTCAAAGACAAGTCGATCTCACGGGAGATCAAATGTCAAAACCGCTTTACCTTCCCCCCCTTTTCTTTTTTTGTAGTGTGTGTGTGTGTGTGTGTGTGTGTGTGTGTGTGTGTGTGTGTGTGTGTGTGTGTGTGTGTGTGTGTGTGTGTGTGTGTGTGTGTGTGTGATGTTTCCTACGTGATGTCGTATATTTCGGGCAAAAGCAATTTCCCTTATTAGGGATGGATAAAGTATTTTCAGTTCAATTCAATTCAATTCAAGAGGGGAGCTGAGGCAGAATTCTATGATCAGTCTCTCGTGTAGGGCTGATTGCATCTCTGGACATCTATCACTGATACTTCACTACAAACGGTCGACTAAGTGACGCGACGGGACAGTCTAGTCTCGTACAACAACAACAACAACAACAACAACAACAACAACAACAAACAGAGCATCATGCTGGAAAGGATATATCTCTCATAAACTGTACTTCAAGTGAAAGTAGTTGTCGTACTCAACGTACTCAGTTTGGTTGGACATAATAATCACTTCAACGCTTTCTGCCCCCAACAGTCACGATGTGGAATCCGTCAGCAATGGAAAGCCGCAGCTATTGTAACACTGAGATATGAAAGAAATAAAGAAACAAACATTTTATTCTGTCTAGAAAGGATGGACTATCGCCAAAACAACAACAACAACAACAAACAAACAAACAAAATCAGACGTGTTCAAATTGTATCCTAGTCTTTCTGGTGCTTCAATCTGTCTGCGTCAATGCCGCACTGCAAAAGAAAACAAAGGAAACGAAACTAGCACACAAATCAAGGTCCCGTCATTTCTCACCTTTAGGGCTCTTTTTGAACCCACCTGTTGTGAAGGTGACTTTGACTTGCTGGGAAAAGGCTGCAGGATTCTTTACCCATTGGTGCGCGGCAACAACGTATGTGGGTGGTGATAGGCACCAACACGGTGCAAGGACAGGCGAGCTGCTGACAAGCATTGTTGAGATTCAGACTGGTGGAGCTCTCGAGACATTAGGGGTTTTAGGTGAAAATGGGGACAGGCTGCAAGCTGCCAATCACGGCTTCTCTCTCTCTCTCTCTCTCACACACACACACACACACACACACACACACACACACACACACACACACACACACACACACACACACACACACACACACACACAGAGAGAAATCTCTCTCTCTCTCACACACACACACACACACACACACACACACACACACACACACACACACACACACACACACACACACAGAGAAATCTCTCTCTCTCTCTCTCTCACACACACACACACACACACACACACACACACACACACACACACACACACACACACACACACACACACACACACACACACACACACACAAGGTGGTTGGCATGAAGTCGACGACCTTTTGGCACTAAATCGTATGTATTTTCGTTCATTCGTTCTTGGCTGTCATGCTCTCAGACCAACCTGAGTCGAAAATACATACGATTTAGTGCCAAAAGGTCGTCGACTTCATGCCAACCACCTTTGACAGCAGACTGATATAAAACCTTACTGAAACCTTTGAATGTGCTTGACTTCTTATATGTGTGCAAGATTTGGTGAAGAGATACTGTGGATGATTTGGTTAGCAGAAGTTAGTTTTATTAGATATCTGTTGTTGCCAGGAAAATGCAAGCGCATTAGTGCTTCTGAACTTGAAAACAAAATGTTTAAAAGACAATTCAGCGTTCAGTAATGGCAAAGTTTAGACCGATAACATTCATCAGCCTGTATGGGGAATAAGTCGTTTTGTGTGGTAAAATAAAGTATATCATTTATATTTTTCACATGGTTTACTCATTACCTTCAAAAGTCTTAGCACGTCTGACATTTAAGTGCAAGCAAAGCAGGGGACAGCACTCTCCGTTTCACTCACAAAGGGAAATAACTAAAATTGTGGCTAGATTGTGCAAATGTCTGGAATCTCGTATAATGTAGGTTACTTTTTGAAATTCCATGAACGGTCACAGTTTGTTTTGCTGACACCCCCCCCCCCCCCCCCCCCCCCCCCCCCCACACACACACACACACCCACCCCAAGTCTGCTCGATCCGGCATTTCCCAGCCCCATCTTTTGACACTAAACAACTTAGAGGCTGTTATATGTATATCTGTTTCTCGAGACACAAAGGTGGAATTTACAGCTGGAAAAAGAAAGTGTTCACCCTCAGTAACTGTGACGTGTTTTCCCTCCCTTCACCTTGCAAAGCAGTTTTCGAGACGTCTTGAAAACAGGTTTAGCGGACCGCTGTTATGAAAGAAACAACCAACCTGGTGGGTCTATATACTAATTCAGTCAAAAACTACATTTCCACGGTCCGTCTATGTAGTGCTGGCTCAGCAATATTTCCCCTCTGTTCCTTCTGCTTATGTCCCGGTCGACTCGTGGCGACCCCGTTTTTTCACCCGGCCGCCCTGTACCTGAGCAAAGACTGAAGATGCGTCTTTTCCCTCTGACAGCTTCTCTCATACCGATCTGTATGAGCCTGAATATTTCGTGGTCTCCAATGCCAGCGCTGTGAAATGAGGACTCGTGTTCGTATAATTTAATTGCTGTTGCATTGTTTGTGGCGACACTGAGAGTGCAGTGCACGGCCCAGAACTACTGAACCTATATCTATGCCGGGTAGTAGTTCTGCAGGTTTTGAAGGGTCCTCTCAGGAACCGTGAAGGTGTTCTCTAGGTTTAGGTTATAGGGACGCCAGGCAGACTAGACATGCACAGGATCGGTGATTCGTCAAAACACCATTATTTTTGTTGATGGTTCTAAGTACAAGGTGCTTTTACCCCACTGACTCTCTGACCTGTACCGATGACTTACCTGATTCATCCGAGCAAACCAAGAGGCAGAGAGGGTTTATTGTGCGGAGCAATTGAGACCAAGAACCCTTGTGTGTGTGTGTGTGTGTGTGTGTGTGTGTGTGTGTGTGTGTGTGTGTGTGTGTGTGTGTGTGTGTGTGTGTGATGGAGTAGAAAATTAGTATTCTTTCATCCCCACGTTGTAATCCCGTCTCTGTGTGTGTGTGTGTGTGTGTGTGTGTGTGTGTGTGTGTGTGTGTGTGTGTGTGTGTGTGTGTGTGTGTGTGTGTGTGTGTGTGTGTGTGTGTGTGTGTGTGTGTGTGTATGTGTGCCAGTGTGTGTGTGTGTGTGTGTGTGTGTGTGTGTGTGTGTGTGTGTGTGTGTGTGTGTGTGTGTGTGTGTGTGTGTGTGATGGAGTAGAAAATTAGTATTCTTTCATCCCCACGTTGCAATCCCGTCTGTGCACTGCCGCTACACTGATGCCAGAGTGAACTTGTATGATATTCGCCAACGAAGCCGCCAGAGCTGCTATCTGGTTTAGTGCAATACATGTATCTATTCAGTTATTTTAGCGTTTTTGTCACTGATGAATTGAATGGTAGAGGCTGGCTGTCAGTATGATGGATTAGCCGACTTACTGGGTCAAAATGTCTCTTTTGTTTGGCAACACTGAGAAATCTTTATATCTCGCACATGATGGCATTATTTAGCCTATTTTTTTTATCGGAATTACTAAGCGTATACGTTTATGTTGTGATATTCTTAACCTTATTTTATTTTGTGCAGAGCGGGCACCAGAAGAAAATTTTCCGGTTTGATTTTAAACTGGACAATAAAGATGTTTTGATTTGATTTGATTTGATTTGATAACTGATGGTCTTATATCTTACGCGTTCTGTTCAGTTTCTAGCGATAAAAGTGGTGTATAAGATGGATTTGTCATGAATTATTTTGTTAGAAGTCTTGTTATCACCGTGTTTATATAAAGAATCTGGAAAAAATATTGCTCAGCTGTGCCAAGATTACTAGCCTGTTTTGTTACAGTCGTGATATTTTTGGCTTTCCTTCCCAGTGATATGAAAATGTGTTTTATCTTACTCACACACGCTTTTTGCAAAAAGGATCTATATATCTCTCTCTCTCTCTCTGTCTCTCTGTCTCTCTCTCTCTCTCTCTCTCTCTCTCACACACACACACACACATAATGACATAATGCATAAACATTTCAACTCTACTTGGATGGGTGAGGCATGAAAACAGGGCCCAAGTTTTGCTCCTCTTTAAAAAAATAAAAGGAGTGCTGTTGTTTTTCCCCGGCCCTGCCACGTCTGTAGGTGTGAAGCATCTCCACCATTAATCCCGCGGGACTATGTCGACAGGTGAAAATCGAAACGTGAGGTCCCGACAAACAGAGTCGCAGAGCTTTGAGTAAACACCGTTCGTGTGTGGGAGGACCCTACCGGCTCACCAAGAAATGGTAAACATTTGAGTCACGTATTTTTCTGTTAGAGTTTTGGAGGAAAACAAAGTGTTTCTGCTGGCGGTTGCCGCGTGTGACTCAGTGTCTGATAGAGGTGTCTGTCGAAACTAAAGCTTGATGTATATACGATGATGTGAAATGACAGATTAAGCCGCTCCGCCTGCGAACGTGCTTGTGAGTCCTGAAAGGTCGCTTGCAACGGAACTCGGTAACACAGAATACTGGGACGTACTGGCTTATTTGCAAACATGTTTATCTGAAAACACAAACACATGAACAAACAAATAAAAAAAATAAAACACACACACACACACACACACACACACACACACACACACACACACACACACACACACACACACACACACACACACACAAATAAGGAACAACAACATTCCTGTTTTAAGAATTCACGTTTAAAAAACTTAGACACACGCACGCGCGCACACACACACACACACTGACCGTGCACACACACACGCACCGGCAGGCACGCACGTA
>JACVVK020000760.1:45000-92500 GCA_018292915.2 Batillaria attramentaria
ATGAAATTGAATGACACGAAAGGTGTCTGTAGATGTGTCGACATCTTAGATGAGAGAGAGAGAGAGGGGGGGGGGGGGGAGAGAGAGAGAGAAGAGAAGAGAAGAGAAGAGCACGCGTCCAGTTGGTGCCAATTAATGTCATGGTAGTTGTTCGTAACACCGATACCACAGCAGCCCTCACGTTGCGAACACAGTCATGAGATCATCCAGCGTTTGCGTCTTGTTCTCACCCGGTATTGCAACCGTTTCTGGTTCTGTACATGACACCATCAATACCTTACAGTAAGTACACATAGAAAACGTACCATAGATAAGGGTTATTAGCAAAATAACAACAGTAGCACCAAGTAACTAACTGATATGAAAGACCAATACCTCAATGTAGTATATCAACCGCAACAGAATTCCCACGCGAAAATACGCGAGTCTACACTGAAGCTAACCTGAACATTTAAACACACTGGCGTCTGAGGCCCACAAAGTACAGACACTACAGACGTTTACAAAACGGATGTTTTTCGGGTTTTTTCCCCCCCTATCTACAAGTCTAATACACTTGTACATGGTAGTCACTGACAATGGCCTGAAATCTCTTTCCAACAGTTACAATTTCTACTATCTGCCTGTTTAGGAGAGAGGAAAAAAGACCCAGAAGATTAATGTAAGATCCATCACCAATTCAGCGTAAAAATAGGACGTGTTGTGGAGGGGAGAGGGCAGGTCATTAACTGCTACATTTACAACAAATCCTGGAAAGTGTTTTTCAAACAAGTGCCTTACGGAAGGGAACACAGACAAATTAATTTACCCTTAACTGTCCCTACTAGTACTCCCTCTGACTTTATTTTGGCGTTGTTTTGCGTACAGGAGTCAAAGCAAGAACCCGAATTTATTAGCGTGCACAGAAACAGAACAGCAATTTATAATTACACGGGCGATTCAGCAGTTCCATCGGAATCACCTCTGTTCTCCAGTCCAGGAGAAGCTGGAAGATCCTACTAATGCCCCAAGGAATAACGAGCGAAACATTGCATAACACACGCTCTGGTGGCCATAAACGCATTGACGGTCCAGCCGAGTTTATACAACATGACGCTCAACATGTTTACATGGAAAACGCGATAAATGGAAGTGATTAAGACCCTATTCGCCCCTCAAGGTATTGTCATGCCTGTCAGAAGTGCTGACAATTATCATTTTATCTGTAGGACTACACTTCTGCTGCTAGGCTGGCACCAAAGTGCACACAGTTATCACTCCTTTATCATTCTGTTGCAATATAACGTTGACGCAATCTCTTTACTCTTAACTGCCGGCATAATTCTACGCAAACTCACTAACTTACACGGTTGTAATTTCATTACCTGGCGCCAGCGTCTCTGTGCTATGAGCGGATGACCATTCAGATGGAAACCAAAGCATGTGAAGTCGTCGAGTACAGCACAGTTCCCTTTCGTTTCTTGTAAACAAGCCACCCCTCTATTAAGAGAGGTTTGTATGTGGCTCTTCCAACTCTCCTGCTTTAGGCATTGCGCCTCTGAGACAGCAATGTACCTGCAAGGGGGGAAATCTACATCAAAAGATAGAGATAGAGATGGTTTTCTTTCCCCCTCCTACGAGCTAGAGTGCGCCGAAGTCGGCTTTTGGCTGTGGGATGCCGACAATGAAGTGAAAAACCACAAGGGTGCCGGCCTGTTTTTCTTCACCTCCTCGACGCATATGGGCAGGCAAGCAAGAATCCAGAGCTATTTCGCCCTTTTCTATTTTAAGCCACGCGAAAATAAATTCTCTACCTGAAAGATTCAACGACAAGACCAGAGGACCTTTTCCTAGGGCATGCTGAGATGGTGGATTGCTTTTGTCTCAAACCAGTCTTAGCCTTTTTCTCTCTCTTTTTTTTTCTTTCTTTTGAGCTGTACACTTACATAAAGGATTGCGAATTGTTGGTGGTTACACGTGTTACTCGCTTGTCGGTTAGTATACGCAGCACCTTCTATGGAATGTACACGTTAGACAAATGAAAACGGATATATAATGCTGATAATGATCCTTCCAAGTACCTTGCTCGAATCTTGCCGAACTGCAGTTGTGTACCAACACTGTTCACGCGGTTCATTAACTGTTAACCGACCTGGTGACTATATGTACACTGGTACTCTGAACGAGGTATTCTTATTTCTGATATATATATATGTATATATTATACGCAACCATACATGGCTTTTACTGGTTTCTTCAAATATACAACCGTTTGTACTAAGCATGGAAGGAGTCTGTGCTTTTAACCTGCAGGAGGGAAAAAAGTTGATGCGGCGTGCAAAACTTTACGTCACTTCTGGACAATGCCGTTTTCAGAAACACTTCTTTAATTTTTTTTTTAAAACAGCAGGAGCAAATCTATTAATAATAATAATAATGACAGAACTTATACCCTATCAGATAATAACAGTTCTAAACGGAAAAAAGTAAGCATTTTTCGTAGTTCCTACTGACAGGTGATGTCTATCATCTACTACATCTTCCAAAAACCGTAACGTCTTGTAACATGTTAGAAAATGTCACTCATTAATGCAAGTACCACAATGCCGAACTGTAACTTCTGAAAGAACTGAATGAATTCCCCATTAATCACACCACGTTAGAGTTCAAATTCAACAAAAACAAAAAAAAAACAAAAAAAACTGCAGGCAACATAGCAATAAAGCGAACAAACTTAGAGCACAGCTCCAGCACTTTACACTGCTCACATAGGACATCAACACTTCAAATCAACTCACTGATTACAAAACATACATGTCGTATTGCGTTCCATTTGTGAATGCGTTGATTCTAAAAGCAGCAAGCTTTAACAGAGAAACACTGACACCGAGTTTTCACGATTTGTGTGTTAACAATCATTACATCAAGGCCAACTTGTCATCGCTACGTAATATGTTCGTAGCCCTGAAGAGAAACTGGTGTTTGTTATCTGGCTCAAACACTGTGTATTACATTTCGGAATTGACGGTTTTTATACGATTTTTTTTATTTTATTTTTTTTTACGTAGGACACACCTTTTGCAACAAAACCACGCGGTAACCCAACTACAGCAGATTATCCAACACACGTATGAAGGCACAACAAATAAATACCGAACATATATGAAATACTACATCTTGGTGATGACGGAATAATGGTTTAACATGAAACTGAATAAAAAATATCTCACAAAAAGGCAAACAAACACTCCAAAAAACAAAACAAAAAAGTGATATAAAGAACCGATGATTACAAATGGAACAAAACGTCACTTACAATATATGACACTGATAAATGAACTAACCAAAGTTAGGGCTCTCTATGTACAGAATGAATGTTCGTCCACATGGAAAGGGACTGAAGGAACATACAGACGAGGACGGAGAGGAAAATAACGACAACACACAAACAAAAGAATCACCAACCGAATGTGACGATTAAGTACAGCAGAATCACAAAATGCAAGGCCTTAGTCTGACGGCTTGCTGCTTGTGCACAGTAGTAACCCCTGAATAAATACCAAGTACCGAACACAAAGGACCATCCTTTCATTCTTAAATACGACTATCACTGTAAAGATGAATTTACAATTCTTCGTGTTGCAACGTTGCTCTATGTGTCCAAGACCCCCCCCCCCCCCCCCCCCCCCGCAGCAAGTAATGCTGGCATCTTGCTCACTACGCGGCTATCGCCTCCGACCTCTACCCATGCCCACAGCTGCCACGGCCAGTGATACTGTCACCTGGAAAAAAAAAGCTTAAGCCGTATGGACTTCATTGTGACTGAGGTCCTTTTTATCCAGACGACAGTATAGAGTTGCTTCTGCGACACGACGGCAAAAGATCGGCGAGGGTCACTGTGGAGTTTCACTGACAGACAACATCCACTACTTTCTGCCATGTATGACTGTTCTCCGTGCAGATGCAGTTCCGCCACTATCGCCCCACAAAAAAAAACAGTTTTGCGGCGCGGGAGTGAGGTAGCCGCCTCTGCCTGGGAAGAACTTGATGAAGGCTTTATTTCGCGATCAACTGGATCGATACTGTGCACAAATTTGTTTTTCATTGCTTACCCGTGCCAAACGCATCTCAAGCAGACTTTTTTAATTTTTTTATTTTATTTAAAAAAACCGGTGGTTATAAGTGGACTAAGCCGCACTGTATCAAAATGTACTGAGTTGCACGCTGCTGCTACATTAACCACCAGACGTCGACCTCCACGTGCCTCCTTCATCCAATCACATGTCGCAGCGGGAAGCAAAAGGTCTGGAGGCGATAATGGCGCAAGTAGCTCGCAGGAGGACATCGTGTTCTAATCCTACGGGAAGAAAACTTTACTCCAAAACAAATTCCTATGTTTCTCGATTTGCAACAATGTCTAAACATATCAAACAGCAAAACACAAATCAACCAAAAAAAAAAAAAAAAGAAAAAAAAAAGCTTTGTCACAAAGCAAGGTTTCCCTGGTCCACGATTAGAAGGGTTGTTCACGAAATAAATTAATCTCCAACTTTTCGATATTATCCATCAAATATATATATATACCTCGTAAACGAAAACACCTCAATCTCCTCCTCTACATACGCACGATTTTATGCACCAAATTATACATAACATAAATCAATATCTTTCGTGTGCAGCAGGCCCGGTATCGGGGTCCATGCACGCTGCGTGCATACTACATCTCTTGAGCTTCACTTGGGGGATTTGTGATGGAGGGAGGGGGGGAAATGCTAATGAACCACGACCACCCTCCGACTGGTGTTCAGAATGATATGTGTGAAAATGGTTACGACTGAAATTTGTGGTGAACACACACATACACACGACCACGAAGTAACAGCCACAGTCAACAGCATGCATCACGGCAAATCCTGTAATTAGCTCGGTGTAACGCGTTATGAAAACGATGTACAAGCAATGGCAACACACACACGCGCGCACAAAACGCACACGCACACCCCCCTCACAGTTACATAGGTAATTAGCTTGTTCCACACGGCTGTACTATGAAACAAACTCTACGCATGCAAAGGTGAAGCTAGAATTAGGAACGCTGAAGGTGATCACACTAAGCCAGGTTCAACTGTGGGAGGAAAAGAAAAGAAAACGTCAGGCAAAAAGCGAATTTCAACAGCAACGCACTCGAATTTCGATTAATTCAAAGGAACAACCACAACAACGAATTCATCACACGCTCACTCAAATTATGAAAGAACTTTTTTTGTTTTTGTTTAAAGGTTGTACGTCTTTCTTCTTCAATGCTGGTTGGTCGAAACGGTTAGTACACTACTGTACACAACAGATCACTTTCATATTTTATACAGCAAACGTCTTCGCGTGTAATAAACTTTGCGCATTCCAACACATCATAGAACGGTTGGTTTCGAGTGTAACAGTAATTGGTGCTTGTCAAGACACGGATAATGACATTATTTCAAGCATGGAAGATATGCATACGCTCCTTCAAGCAAAAGATGAGGGTTAAGGGGCAAAGACTGCTTGGTGCTAGTGCTGTGAGTGGTGACAGAGAGACTACACTGAAATGCCCTATCGGATTCTGAGAATGAATTCAGTGTGATGATTTTCGATGTAATGTGACATACAGGCCAGTAGAAACTGTTGGTCAAGACTTTAATACTTTAAATATTATTACTTTAAGACTCTTAAGGGTTACGCGAACATAGGGTACTCAATAAGCAAAACATAAATAAAGGAATGGTAAAGTCAAGTGAAGAAGATACAAAGCGGAATGCACACAACTGAATTCTCAGTTCCTAAACCGGTCGACAGATGGGCTATGAAAGTTTATGCTTTGGAGGTTAGATGCAGTAGGTAAAAAAAAAAAAAGGGCTGACAGAATTCCTCACTGTTGCTGCAACTACAAAAGTCACTAGAATAAAATTAATAATTATTCGAGTTCAAGCACTGTTCCACGGTGTAAGCCTCTTACTTTGTTCATTCATTCACTACATTCCGAAAATGTACTGCTTGTGAGCTTCTGGGCTTTTGTTTTAGTAAACATTTGATTTTTGTCAGAGATCATCAGAGAACAAGCAGTTCACAAGTTGACGTACAGCCAAAGACCATGGTATCTGTATGGAACAGCGCTTTATTTAAGCAAAAAAAAAAAAAAAAAAAAAACCTGCGTGAAAAGCAAACCATGTTCTCTGACTAGAAACTCAAAAAGGTAACATTTCCATTCACTAAAACGATTGCAAACTGTCTGATAATCTTTACAGTGGAGTGAAAACTACCCAAACGTTTCTAGGTGCAACAAAATTTCCGCCAAACTGAAAAGAAAAAAATCTTGCGTAAAAGACAACTCTAATAATGCCAAATAAAAACTATGAGAAGGGAAAGCGGCTGAGAACTGGTGAGCCTGTGTGGCCCGATGCTACATGATGTCAATGACCGAAAGCAAATCTCGTCTGGTCATCATAAACGGCGATGGATGGCGAAGCTTGGTCGAGAGAGGCAGGGAGACGGTTGGAATCCCTGCTGGTTCAGGCTTTGGTGCTGCAGTCACTTTGCATTTGGTGCAGTAGTGCACAGTCTGTCTCTATAGCGGTACCTCTCGTGTCTGGGTACGCTCATGCTCTACGGGTGATGCAAAACGTGCATCACACATTCGATCTCAGTCTCACAGATCGCTGGCGCAAAGGAAAGATAGCTTGTATGATACGGTACAAAAAAAGCAAGGCCTGACTTTGGCTGAAAATACAGCTGCAAACACAACCTAACCACCTGACATTGTGCATGACGGAGAGGGGACTAGGGCTGCGTGACGACTTGCACGGGGGGGGGGGGGGGGGAAGGGACCCGAAAACAAAAAGCAAGACTACCACTCACTGAGTTTACATTTTCACAAAAAAGTTACGTCTGAAATATCTGGCTGAGACTGGAACTCCGGATGACGTGTACAAGCGCAAGAAACTTTCCCCGCAAAACGATACGCTGACGTTATAGCTATGAGCAACAGGCCACGTACGGAAACTCCTCGACCAGAACGAACGCGTCAAGGTTGACTACGATATACTCAAATCACGCCTCTACTCGATCAAGTTTTCTTACGCGATTATCATCATAATACATTGTATCAAAAAGGAGCAGTGTGTGCACCGTGACTTGCCTTTTTGCAACATGACTTTTGCTGATAGGATCAGTTGCACAGAATGCCATTTATCGCGTCTGCACTTGAGCATACAAAAATACTTGAAAATTGACTATTTTGAGGAAGATGAAACGGTAAACCAGAACAGGTCTTTACTTACATCTTTGGTACTTTTCAGCGGATTTGAACCACGAAATGACCCACGGGGGGGCAATGAATGAAAAATGGCGAAGGTAACTCTGATGGTGTGTAGTCAGTCGTGCACGGACACTTAAAAAACAAACAAACAAACAAACAAAAAACCCCAAACCAAAATATCAACGCGAACCAAGGCAGTCAGTGATACTGTAATACGACATAAATCTGCATTTTTCTTAGGTTGAAAATCCTAGAAGCACCGCACGCAAGTCAAGAGTGATCAAGAATCGGTAAAGCACCACTGAAAAGGGAAAATGCCCACTAAAGACATCGGAAGCAAAGAACATGACATTAAAGTGCGATATACAAACATATTATCTGTGTAACACCGCACTCCGCTGAACGTCAGTATACACGATGCAGCAAGACAAGCCTCAACAGTAACACACCACAAAAGACCAAAACAGTTAGTCTGTGCAACATGTCGTTCGTATCCAAAGGAGCTGACGTTACATTTGCAACAGTGAACACGTTTTCCATTATAAGTATTTCGAGTGACAAGAAAAAGTGTCAACATCTGTTTGTTTTTTTGTTGTTTTTTGTTTTTGTTTTTTCTCCCTCCCATAAGGAGAAGGGGGCCAAACAACGTACGTAGTCAACTATCAGTTAGTACTGGATTTCTTCTTGTTGTTGAGAGGAACGACATGGCTGTGTTAGAGAAGTACGGGCAGGTGGGTTAGTGCAAGCTGACAAACCACAGCAAGTCTGACTGCCTGGTGACAGCCAGAAGGGGATGGTCCGCCAGCAGAGACTAAACGGGGAACTTCCTACAATAACAGTGTGGCCTAGCTTTTCAAGTCGGACACGAACTGCAATGCCTCCTCGGCAAGTCGTATTCCGAAGGCATCTTACTCTACGTCGCAAGCGATTCAACAATAATTTGAGGTCTATTGTACAGTATCCTTTATAAGCGTGCACATGTATACATAGATGACAGTAAACAGCGAAGAGGGGGAGGATGGCGGAGGAGCGAGAAGCCTCAGGTCAAAGGTGCTAGCTTATCATCCATTATGCGGGTTTGAAATTCGGTGCCCAAAGCACCATGAATGGTCCCAGTCTTAAAGGGAGGGTTCTTTTTGTGAGAAGACGAGGAGGATTTTCGGGTTTTCACTTTAGCAGATTCTGGAAAAAGGTAAATAAATAAATAAATAAATATGAACACTAACACGAAACAACGAGCACCCAACGCGAACTCTCCTCCTGCGTGTATCACTGATCAATATGTACTCACTGGCTGTATACATCTGTAAAGATTCTTCGCTTAGCGCAAACGTAAAATACCAGAGAGCAACAAAGTAAGGGCCGCCTCCAGAAAATAACCATGACAAACGGTTAGATGTTTACTGGTCGCCAAAACTCAGAAATGATAACCAAAGGTCTCTAGATACACAACACCAAAGAAAGGTGGCAGGGTGCAACGATAGGTCTACATCAACAGTACACAAGGATCCGTACATGTACATCCCTTTTGCCCGCCATGCTTGTCTAAAGCCTCCCTAGGTTCATGCAGACTAACAGTTGACGAACTTGTACAGCCATTTCTTTTTGGTCCACATGGTGCACATTTCTGGAATTCTCAAGAGCAACTGTCAGCGAAATCGTTCAAATTGTGTGCTGGCCAGCACAGCCTGTATGACACTTTCAGTGGAAAATGTCTTGTACGCCTTAGCTGGCTTCAAGAAATGTAAGCAGGACAGAACAGTTACTACCGACGGTGAAGATTCAAAAAGGAAAATAGCTTTCAACAGAAATATATAAAGGGCATCTGTGGTCCGCAAAGAAAGAGCATTCCCCGGTTGGTACAAAAGGAATATATATATGTGTATAATAGTTATATGCTTGACTACTGTACTTTGTGAATGAAACAGAAAGATGATGAAATTCCCAATGCACCTTGCTGCATGCTTACTGTTGAACTGGACTTATCAGACCTACATCTGTAGTAGAAATGCTTCAGGAATGATCGTTTCAACCGCCAGGCTCAAACTCCGTAGGTTAGAGTTCCCAACAACATATAATAGTGCATGTGGCCTAGGATGTAGGTGATACGAACTTACACGTACATGGTGAGACTTTAAGGAAAGGAATGGTCCCCAATCATTTAATGGCTGTCACCAGGCAATGACGAGAAAACACACACAAAGCAAAATCTTTTTTTTCCCCTCCTCAATTATTTGATAGGGGATGGTCAAACTCTGCCTCAGGATGTTATCGTCAGCTTTCAGGGTGCAAGCAAAGCTTGCATATTATTATATTTTTTTCCTTTTCTTGCTGAAGGCTAGTTTGTTCAAATGAAGCTACCAAAATGGTACTTGTGCATGCCGGTTGTTCTTGCTCATGCATGAGCGCACGGTTCCATGCTTGTGTCCAGGCAGACATGCATTGAATAAATACTGGAATGCATAGTTCAAAGAGGCAATCTCAGAATATCAATAGGAGAAGATGAGACTCTGCTGCAAATTATGGCCAGTGGCAAACCAAGTCTATGACTATAAAGCAAAGGAACAAAAATAATCTCTTAACTCTTTCAGTCAAATGAAAACACTTCGTGCCCCTGGACCCACGATTACACACAGCCTGTGTGACTGTGAGCGGCTACAGACTTGACACAAGACAAGGGAACACACGCCGTGTTATATCACATCCTCAGTGCACCAGGGAAAAACCGAATTAAAAAAATACAAAGCAGTCATAATATTATAATTCAAAATATACAATCACACACATCAATAACAAAAAAAAGGGTAGAAGAGAAAAAAACCAACAGAAAATGGCCACGACCAACATGTGCACTAGAAACAACCGAAAATAGGAGATTCCACTCTACAAGTGTTTTTGCATGCAGATTTATTGCCAGCCCATCACCCCCCCCCTACCAGCTGTGACGCCTGACAACTTCTCTTCTGTACATATGTCGAAGCGCAGCTCCAACTGGCAGACGGGAAAGATCGGGTTGGATATATTACATATGAACACTGCGAAACACAAGTGGTGAACAACATTTGGTCATCGTAGACATCAAAACTCAATTCAACGCACATCCTGCAACAGCTACTTAGCAATAACACAGTCCTGAGGATGAGCAGACACACGCAACGTTTACCAGCATATAGCGATTTTATTTCAACTTTTTTTTTCTTCGGTGCACGCATCTTTTGTTGCAGGCTAGAGGAGGGGTGGGGGTGGGATGGGGGAGATCAAAGGGGGAAAACAATCTAAAAGCAAACATCACACCACTGATCAGAAGACAGGAACTTTGAATCTACTTCATTCAAGCAGTTACAGTTTGAAAACAAGTGGACTTCATAACTTTATCAACCATTATCAACAACAACAGTTCAATCAAGACAAAGCTTTTAACTTCAAACTCAACAGCTGGGACGGCCACCGGGCACGCCAATACAGTTAATTTGTTCCAATTTGCAAATACAAACTGTAGGAGAGAGGCACTTGGTCCAAAGGATCACACAATATTAGTTTTGTATCCAGTTTGTCACATTAACACACCACAACACCTCTGATTGGACAAAATACTGTCAGTCCAGGTCAGTCCAGTTCCAGTCAGTGTCTGAAACCAGGGCAGTATGGGAGAAGAATGCTTCAGTCTGAGCGTAGTCCCTCCCTTAGCATTTCTCTTCAAAACTCTGTACTTTCTACAAAGTTCTGTGAGACATCTGAAGATGTCAGCTAATGCTTCAAGGCAAACCTCTTATTCCTTTGTTTTGGCAGGTCACCTTTAAAGGTAGGCACAGTATAGCTGGCCTTCAGTTTCTTGAACGTCCTGGTGATTTTGGCACAAAGAAAACAACTGTTGGGTATGAAGAAAGCTGGGAAGAACCTCCATTCAGCAACCAAGTCCCAAGCATGCTTCTGGTAGGTAACCCCTGACAGAACACTGTCTGTGTGTGCGACTTGTAATAAGGTGCGCAAAAACGTTCTTGCTCAGTACCTTTGTTCGCAGAGAATAATACCATACTCTGAAGTCATGCCAGCTGACAAGTAGAAACTGGAAAATGGTAGATTCCCAACAATGGCTCTCCATTCAGAAGCACAGCTTGTGAGCACATTTGGTCAACTTCTGTACTTTGTTTTTCACTCTCAAGGGAAAAACCAATGATGCAACTGGTAGTCACCAAGGTGAAGTCATCACGAACTTCCATTTGTATGTCCTAGATATGTTTCCTGTGTGTCTTCTGCTTCAAGTCATGCAAGACACAAGAAGCTATCACAATTTCTACTCCAGTGCGCAGACAAGACCACAGACTCCAGTGATTGACTGGAAAGTTTCTACATTTCTTGCCGTTTTATGAAGGTGTTTTTAACCTTGGCAGAATGCAGGGAAGCTGGTCTGAGTGGTTCTCTTGTTGCAGCAAGCAAGCGCATTCAAAGGTCTACTGAACGTCCAGGGAAAGGTTGGCTAACTGGAGCTGGTGTTGGGTTCGCTCAGTTTGTCCCAGGTAAGGCTGCTGCCAGGGTCAGGAGCCGCAGTGAAGTCCCCATCATCAAAATTGAACAGGTCCAGCACCTCTTGCTGCGTCTTGGGTGTCAGGATAGGGTCTGAGGAAAAGGAAACTGGGGCGTTAGTGCTGAGAGGGGTGAGCCCGGTGCTAGGCATGATCACGTCAAGCCAGTCAGAGACATCGATCTGCATGCCAGTACCATCCCCATCACCATCCGCGTCTCCAAGACCCAGTGAAGCCAGGTCTGGTTCAGAGCCGTTGATGCTGCCCCTGCTGCCATGGCTGTGTGAACTGGTCGGCACACTCAATGTCTGCTCCATGGCAGCACCAATGCCTCCATCCCCACCCCCCATATTGCCGACATTACTTGAGCTTCCCAGGTGCATGCTAGCTTCATGAAGGTCTAGGCCAACAAAGCCAGCATCAGAGCTCCACTCCATCGTGTTCAGATCGCCTGACAACATTTCTGTCAGGTCCAGCAACTCGGAGTTCAGGTGCATTCGCTGATCTGCAGTCACCTGGGGTAGGATATTCACCACAGGCAGGTTGCTGTCAGCTGTTGAAGTCTTTGAGCTCATCTCCATACCACTCAGGAAAGGCTCATCACCAATCAGTCCAAGCGAGGCTGGGGGAGAAGGAGCAGCCAGAACTGACTGAGGAGACAGGCTGCTGTTGGACACTGAAGACATGCTGGAAATGGGCAGCGCATAAGGAGCAGAGCTGGTCACAAGAGTGGTGCCAGCTGACATGGGTATGGAAGCCTGCGGACTGTGGGACGCATCAGTTGACAGAGGAGGCAAGGGCTGGGCTTCTGTTGCCTTTGGTGTAGGCAAAGGCTCATCAGCAGCACTTGGCGGTAAATCTGAAACAAGAGTTGTTCTCCAACTGATGAAAGATGTAATAGGCGAAGAAGAGAGTTTGGTTAATCAGGATAGCTAGAAAAACAAACAAGGCTGCTGGGGAGAGGGGGGGGGGGGGGAGGGAGAGAGAGAGACAGAGAGAGAGGGAGAGGGAGGGAGAAAGAAATTGCAAGGACCTCCATTGCGGATAAGAATCTCAAGGACATCATCCATAGCTTGACTTTTGGTCTGCTCTTCTTCTTGTGGACTGGACACTGGGACTGAAGCATTAGCATCGTTCAGCATCGCAGGGCTCTGCAAAACACAGGCACTTCATTAGTTTCAAGTTTTTATTTGACTCTTGGCCCACCAAGGGCCTCACAGTAAAACGCATACAAACACAAATACAACCAGACAGCAGTACAAAGACTGCCTCTCACGATCAGCCTGCGTTATCATCTGTGATTTATATGAATTAACTTACATGTTGCTGCTGCTTGCTGCGCACTGCCTCATCATACTTCGGTGGTTCCTTGAGGGGAATACCAAAGAAGGGGTTGGACCGACTCCTTGACACTTGTTGCTTCTGGCAATCCAGAAAATTGTTTGGCATCGACACCGTTCGGCTGAGGAACAAAATTTGGTAACCGTTAGTGTGAGAAGTGATGGTATACGCAATCAACAATGACCAAAAAAAAAAACCCACACACACCAAAAATGATTTACATAAAGTGAGTAAAAATACAATGCACTAGTATGCCACTACTTCTGAAAGGGTACTATCTCCTTATTTAGTGATTTTCTCTTTTCTTATGAAGCACGTGAAAGAGTGATATTGTACAATTCTGGGGGCAACACTTGAGAACACCAGCTGTGGTGCTTACCAGACAGGGTTGACCCCGTTCATGGAGGTGGTCAGTTTGGTAGGCGTTGCTGTGAAGATGAAGGGCAGGCTTGTGTTCGAGGCAGCAGACGACACAGCTGCAGCTGAGCTGGCGGCTGAAGTGGCCAGTGGCTTCTGGAGGCCCTGGTTCAAAGCCTGATTCTTCAGGAACTCATTGCCTGCCAGCTTGTTGGAATCGGTTCCTCCCACTGCCGAGGTGACTATGATGGGTGGGTTCAGCAGACTCTGCTGCTGCTGCTGCTGTTGCTGCTGTTGCTGCTGTGCCTGCTGCAAGAGGCTGGCAGGGATGTGTATCTTCTTGCCTGTCACAGCTGGATTCAAACCCTGGGACAGGCACACCTGGTTGATGATGGAAGGGGTGGTCCCAGAGGCTGATGTCAGTGCCTGTGATTTCATGTCTCCGCTGGCGCCTGCAGTAACTCCGATATTGTTCAGGTTGATCTGCACCGTGTTCATTGTGCTGGCTGGCTGCTGGACTGAAGTTTGCAACACTTGTGCCTGATGTTGGTTTTGTTGTTGTTGTTGCTGCTGCTGCTGTTGCAAAGCAGCTGCCAGATCCACTTGTGGCTGAGGTGAAAGCTGTGGCTGCGCTATCAAGGGCTGCCCTGTTGGGGACAGTATCTGCCTCTGCAAGGTAAAAACACATTCAAAATTATTTGTGTGCTGTGCCTATACGCTATCCAAAATTCCTCAGGAGAAATGAATTCAAGGGTTAAAAGCTAGTTAAAATCCTGCTGAATATACATGTAAAAATCTGCGCAGCAATGAGTAACTAAAATGCAAATCTGCTAAGACCAACACACAACAAAGTACCCTACACAAGGAATATTTAAGGAAAACTCTTACACACTTTCACTGAATTACCTGAGTTAAGAGCGACTGAGGAGACGTTTGTGGTGAGGTCTGTGGCAGATGCACACGCAGTAACTGTTGTCCCTGCAACTGCTGCTGAACCTGCTGCCGCTGTTGTTGTTGCTGTTGTTGTTGCTGTTGTTGCTGCTGTTGTTGTTGCTGTTGCTGCTGTAGAAGCAGTTGTTGCTGCTGCTGCAGGAAGTGGAGCTGCAGTTTGATCTGAGACTCCTGCAACTGTCGTTGGAGCTCCTCAATCTTCTTGGCTTGGGCTTTGACCACATCATCACCTTCAACAGCTGCTGCTGCTGCTACAGCGGGGTTGGTGGTGTTCAGGCTGGTGACGGATGCCACCCCAGCGGAAGAACTGGGAGCAACATTGATGCCCAAGCTGCGCAGTGTGGCCGTTGTCAGCTGCGGCTGCACGGTGGTGGGAATGACTGGGGCCAGACTGACTGTGGTGGCAGCAGTAGGGGGCAGCTGGACCTGAGGCTGAGAAATGAGTGCTGGGGTTGGGGGCTGGATCTGCAGCACCTGAGGCTGGCCACTCAGCTGAGCCTGCACCTGCACCTGCTGCCGCTGCACCAACGCCTGTTTCTGAGCCTGGGCCACCTGGGCCTGTACCTGAGCTTGTTGTGCTTGTAGCTGAGCCTGCAGCTGCTGAAGCTGCTCCAGCTGAAGCATGGCTGTTGAAGCATTGATCTGGACAAACACATCAAATAAGACTGCCTCAGGAAAAAAAAAGAAAAAAAAAGAAAGAAGAAAAACTGTGAGCCCTTTCACAGAACAGCAGAGAGGGACACACGTGCTGTTCATCTATTACAACATCACTTTTAAACTTGTTTCCTTTCTCAAAATCATTTAAGAGCTTTCTGTGGGAAGAGACAATACTTTCAACAATATTACAAAAAAAGAAAAAAAAAGAAGAAGTTTAGACCTAAAGTTATTACATGTAAATGCCAGTTCCATTGATCATTCCTCTGTATTGTGTGAGGCACCCAATCATAAATGTAGCAGGAAAAGGTCTTCACAAGCACAACAAAGACTACTGGTATACTGACCTGTTGCTGCTGAGATGAGACTTGTGGCTTGGAGATGCTGGCAGGCAGCTGTGAGATGGGCACCGTAACCGCCTTGAAGTCGGACAAACTGGAGCCAAGATCCATGGGTTCCACATCCATGGGTACTCCGACCCCACCCTCAGGCTCCATGGCTGAAGGCGGCCGCGACTGGTCAACCACCATGGCCTGGTCTGCAGCAGTGCTGGTTTTGCTGGTTGTTGACACTGCGCTTGTGGAAGAGACCGGCTGAGAAGTGGGGAGCAAGGTGCTGCCAAAAGTCAGGGTGGGAGGGGAAGTGATGTCAAAGATGTCAGGGGACATTGGCGTTGTGTTCGTGGCATCCATGGTGTTAGGAGGAGAGGTGGGAGGGGAGTTACCACCCATAGACATAGGTTCCTCCTTCACTTTCGGCTTCAAGCTTACGCCTGAGCTGGCAGACGTGATGACAGGAGGAGAGGACAAGGAACAGTTTTGCAAGGAGGCCTCACTCCCTGGTTCCCTCTTGATCTGCATGACCACGGGTGGTGGTGTTGGTGTTGGGGTCGGTGTAGGGGGACTAGGCGAGGGGTTCTTGGATCCTGCTGGTGACTGAGCCAACATGTTGTTCGGTGTGCCTCCTGCTGACACCTCTGTGTATGGTTTCAGTCTTTCGATCAGCTGTGGCTTTGACCCTGACACAGGCAAGTTCCTCTTCTTCAACTCTGCTTTCAAATCAGCCACTTTCAGGTCTTCAAGGTTGACTGTGATCTTCGGCATTGACAGCGCTGCTAGGGACACTGGGTTTGCTTTCGTGCCTTGGCTCGGTATTGGCCTAGAAGCTGTTGACGTGGCTGTTGACTGTGACTGTGGTGTAGCAAGGGGAGGGGGTGGGGGTGGGGGTGGAGGAGGCGGGGGTGGCAGAGAAACAGGAGACTGAGCGATGACAGGCTGCTGCTGCTGCACCGACTGTGGTGCCACTATGGTCTGTGATGTGATGGGTTGTGTCGTGGACATGACTGGTGTGGTCATCATCATTGTCGTCGCTGTGGCTGAAGCTGCTGAACCACTGTGTGAGGCCCCAGCTACAACCAGCGCCTGATTATCTGGAGCTAGCTTCTGCTGTGACGTTGAGGCTGCAAAAGGCATGTTCTTTTGTTTGAACTCCAGCTGCCACTGCAGAAACAGCTGTTGCTGCTGCAGCATTATGTGATAAGGAGTCTCCTCGGCGTTCTGATTGTTTGACTGACTCTTGACCACATTTGGTGGCCCCTTGTATTCGTGAAACTTGATTACTTTGGTCTTTGAAGCTGGTTTCTGCTTCTGTTTCTTAGGCCTGACTTTGCCACCACCACTGCTACTGTTCCCATTGCCGCTGCTTCCCAGTAACCCTGGAGACACACTCTTTGGAGAGCTTGCATTCTGCCCATGTGTGTAAGGACCAGGCACCTCCTGGGGCTGTGTGGGCAGCCCCGGAGACAGGCTGGTCAGGAAAGCGGGCGGTGACACCAGCTGCACATTCTTCCCGCTGAATGCTGAGGTAAAGGTGACTGGCGGACTCTTCTGCAGCGAGGAGAAGTCCGGGGCCGAGGGCAGCGAGTGTGGACTGCTGATGTCTGACAGGCTAGACTCGTCCATTGAAGGGGACGGGACGTCATCGCTGCTGACACTCTCTTCATCGAAGGTGAAGTGGCGCACCCGGTTGTTTGGGTCCTCGCCCTCACATGTCCTGTTGAACTGCAGCTTGCCATCTGTGGACACAATTCCTGAATTGTCATATGTTTAGATAGCTGATACAACTTCTCAAATGATTACCTCTCTAGATGTACAGTATCCAAATGATCATCACTGTAGACGTAAGGTGAGATTTAAGAACTTAACAGCCATCTAGGCGTTTCAACCTTGTTCCGATTTTCAGTCACAAAGATTTTCAATACATCTTTGTCTTAACCACAACAATAACAGCATATACCCACCTTTGATAGCTTCAGAGAGTTCATCCGAGGAGAGAAGGATGTTTCCTTGTACCAGTTCCAGAGGTCCTGGCCTGTGAGCTAGCTTGTCATTCAACCCATCAACCAGTCGTGCACGTTTCAACAGTCGCTGCCTTTCAACCAGGGAAGGGTCAAGCGAACCAGTGTCTATAAAACAACAGACAGGAAGAAGAAACCATGAGGGACTGGGGTCTGCTTAAAAATGAGCAAACCACTAGAGAACAGCAACACCACCACCTAAAACCCAAACAGGACCCCCCCCCCCCCCCCCCCCCCGCCCCCACTCCCCCCAAACCCCAAAACAAACACAACCCTTGCCCCCATCAGAACAAACAATAACAACAACTCACACACGCACACATGTGCACACACACACCAATGAAACCCAAACCCAACGCACAGTCTTGACAGGCTTAACTCACACTTTAACATGTACTCAAAAGCACACAAGTGTACAATTCTAAACTGCCAGTGTGCAAAATAACTATTTTGCTCCTGTGCATGTGGGGAAAAAAAAGAGAGGAGAGAACAGAGACACACAGCACAGGGAAGACCATACCTTCTAGAATATGCTGTTTCACAAGTTCACTTCGATCTGGTCTCTGCTGGATTTTATGCCGGAGAAGGTCTCCAGTCTGCAGAGAGAGGGGGAAAAAAATTCAAAATATATTTATTTTCTGCAAGGGAAATGGTAGCTTTCTGATGTATTTGCGATCTGCATGGCAGAAAATAGAATTTAATTTTAAGAAAGTACATGTATGACACTATCTGAAAATATGAAATGTACTAGGTTTTCAAAGTGTGTGTAATGAGACATCTACCTATATCTTAATGTTAAGGTTGCACCTGCAAGTACATGTATGCCCACGCATGCACACATGCACGCAGAGAGAGAGAGAGAGAGAGAGAGAGAGAGAGAGAGAGAGAGGGAGGGAGGGGGAGAGAGAGAGAGAGAGAGGGGGGGGGGTGTTTACATCAGGTCATCCTGATGCCAAGCAATTTTATGACACCAAATCTTCACGAAGTGTCTGATTTGAAATGGAGCTGAACTGCCAAAACAAGCGTCATGTTTACAACTAATACAAGGATTTGTTTTTTAATCCAGTGCAGCATGACGGGTGCCTGGGGGTGCGGCCAGCTCTTCTGTATGATCCCATCATCAAGGTAAACACCAAAGAGTGGATCCACCCCTCTATCTAGAATCTCCCTGTTCCAGGTGGTAGCTTCTCTGGATAAAATCAACCACCACTTAATCGAGCCGAGCAGGTGCAATTCGGAGAATGCATCCCACTCGAAGTGCCGCCGCTATTAAACCTAAACGGGCTTCACCAGAACCACACAATTTTAATCTCCCCAGCTAAAAGCCCCGGCCCTGCTAGGCACCACTTTAAACTTTTAAAAGCCCCCCAGTTGAAGGACTTGATTTATCACTGCCCAAAACTGCAGTCCGCTTTATCATTATCACTGGAAGCGGGCGAACCTTGGGGGCAGGCGGCCTATGCCAGGAGTTTATTCTGATGCAGTTTGATCGTGGCCCAGAGAGTGAGGAAGATGCGGCAGTTGACCTAATGCAAGCCAGATGGCCAGGTAGGCTTTGGGCCAGGTGCCAGACTTCCGCTAGTAGTAATCAGCTTGGACAGGGGAATGTATGCTCGGCCGGCCCCCTGTCAGACACATGACTGCTTCTTGCTTCCATTTCATAACCGGCATAATCTGGCAGTCACCGAGAAGTCTGAGTGCCGCGGCAGGGGCTGCTGCACGGTGTGCATGTACCGCTGATAAAAAGGTGATGATGATGCCAGCTCGACAGGTCAACTCCCGTCCAATGCACCTACACAATCTGGCCAGGGACCGGTCGTTCTGGTCACACGACTTTCACATGCCTAACATAAATGTCGCCTGTTCTCAACAAACCACTATAATTACGAAACGTTTTGTTTGTTGGTGGTGTTTTGTCGTTTTCTATGACAAGGCCTGCCTGCCGCGGGGATCGCGCCGAGGCGATGGTGTGAAAGGAGGAGCAAGTCACGTAGACTGGAATTCTGATCGCTATCTTCATGCATTGGTCCGATGATATCTTTCATAACCTGCTCTTGTGGCGCTTGCACCGGCAAAACCCGCACACTGCTGGTGATGGATAACATAGATATCTAATCTACCAATTCATTCTCATCCGCTTGTTTACACTGGTGGCTGACCAATGCACTGACCTTGCTTCTTCGTACGTGTATCACGCCACTACCTGCAATCTCATTTGCCAAGACCAGTACCACAGGTATCCAAGCAACCACTTCATTCATAGGCTTCATTCTTGCTGCTGTTGGAGTTCCCAGCTGACCGCTTTCGCCACTGCCGTTTTGAAACACGTAACACTTGCGCAAATTCTTGCCATGCAACGATGGGAAATAAAACACTAGACCGCTAAAGCCAGTTGAGTTAATTACAGCAGCAGATTACCTCAGCAGCTGACCCCTTTCTCCGGTCATTCATTCACAACGCAGCCCCACATAAAACGCGTAGGAACTGCCGGTACTAGCGAATGTGAAATCACGACTTTAGCCTGTTGCTGACCTGTTTACGAAAGGCTTTGGTCTACAAACTTCCTCAAGTGAGGGCAGCCGGAGAGAGAATATGAAAACAATACAAAAATCAGATCAGCAAAACATTTATAACGCGCTGAGAAAACAACGTGTCACACCCGAAATAAGCAGGACTTCCCTACTGGTTCTACTGAAATATACTGTGCAGGAAGGGAAAACGACGGGACTTACGGTAACCTCGGGAAATCCAGATAATGAAGGAAGGTCGAAGGTGAAAAAGCAAACGACAAAAAAGAAAATATACAAACAAAAACCACCACCACCACCACAAAAAAACACCCAAAAACAAAAAAACCTTCAAAAATGACTTCTCTGTCTTGAACCAGGAACCCTCTTGCTGATTCACATTTAAGGGAAACAAACAAAAAAACGAACACCATCACCAACAATAACAAAGAATTTAGTAGTTGTGTTTTGGTTTTTTTAATCGGGAAATCCGTATGAGACGTGTCAGACTGAACACATAATGTATCCCCATCCTATAGGGTATCTTCCTACAGGTCGTCGCGTCCCGTGCCGTCCGCCGGGCATCGTCCCAAACGGAAGGACACTGAGACTAACCCGTCGCGATGGAATCCTTGTACCAACACTTACTCTTGCTAGTCATGGAACTGAAATAAACTGAGTAAAAGCCTCTACTTGCAAGAGGGCGAGAAAAGATGATGAGCAACTCACTTGACAGTGACGATGCACACAACTGCCATCTCCACACCCCTCCCCCGACCCCCCTCCACTTTCGCTATCGTCTCGCGCCTCATAAACTGTTTTAATTGGGACACATCCTGCCGCCCACTCATCCGCCGATTATTTCAAACATCCACGCTAACGCTGCAAGCTGTCCCCTTCCTGACAACCTCATGGATAAGGCGAGCATTTACCATTCAAATCAAAGCGACAGGCTCGACCCCGAAGTAAAAGCTGGTGAGTTATCCACGCGCAGGTCGGCTAAACGAAGATAAAGATATTGGCGATGTCACGGCAAAGCAGTTGCATCCAGTGTCACTTCCTGCACTTCTCTACTAGTTTACACAAGAAGTTCAATGGACCTTACGTCTTGACATAACAATGCGCATCATGACGGCCGAAAACCCACAGCAACACGAACAGTGAGTTGGGGGATGAGGGAAGAGAGAGAGAGAGAGAGAGAGAGAGAGAGAGAGAGAGAGAGAGAGAGAGAGAGAGAGAGAGAGAGAGAGAGAGAGAGTACACAGTCATGTTCCATACCTTTGCTCTTTCGAGCTGTTTCTGCTGGCCTGCAAAAGCTGGTGGTGTTTTCAAAGCTGCAGAACAGAAAAAAAACCAAAAACAATGTCAGACTCACAGACAATCAGTGAACACATCTAGCCCGTTATCAAGACACGCTACTACCGTCATTTGGTAAAAGGCCCTATGCATGATGAATCTGACAGGCGTTTAGGCCCGTCCGTCTTCATGCGTACGTCTTTTGTTAATACCTGTAACTTACCGATTGCAAGAATGAGCATGGCAGGAGAAAATGACTGACAAGATCAACCGATCTATGTGGTCAGTCTCCGTGTAGCGTTCGTATACCGGCAGCTTAAACTGAAGTAGCTGCAGTCTACAGATTCAGGAAGGAAGTGTGGCCAAGTGCCTGTCAGTAACTACGAATAAAGTGTGCTCAGTATGAATGCGCGATATTCTCAGGCGTGCTCTTGTCCCGAGACTAACGTATCGAAACAATGGACCAATGTGCTACCGAGAATACACACAGTATCAAGAGCATCCATTTCTCACTGACCTTCACAGTGACGGAAACGAAACGAAATTGACAATAGCTGAATAAGGAAATATAAGTAATACGTCTAAGAGCAACTCTAAGTATGGAAGCTTTGATGGTTCCTATTATTAGTATTAAGTCTCTGCATGTCCCGTCTCCAATCACAAGAGAGGTGGGGGCACTTTTACGCCAGTTAACCAACCTAAATCTCTGATCTCAGTGAGTTTTTCATAATTATGTGTTGTTAGTTTTCGTTCTTTCAGCCTCATGCACATTCATAATAATGCGTTCTGTTCATTTTCACAGCTTGTAGAACGCTCATGATTTTGGGCATGTACTGCCTACAAGCCACTATCCGTGAATAGACGTCTCTCTCTTCCTCTCTCGTAAACATCTGTTTACGTTGAGGTCCTCCTTGCATACTATATAACCACTATAAGTTTATAAACGCTGCCAGGCCTTCAGCAGGTCATGTTTGTATGCAGGAGGCGACATGGCTGAAAGATTGCATCTGCGAACACTTAGTGTACAACCAAGCTTTATTTACCCTAGCGCCCCCCTGTTCACAGATACTCCCGTGTGTACAATCTATGCCCAAAGCCACGAGATTAAAGAGCCGCCACCCGCATGGAGATCTAGGTGGGGAATAAACCCGTGTTGCGTGAATTATGATGGATGAAGAGGCAACTTGTCAGAAGGTCGCAACTTACGAGGATAGATGCCTCTTTCCACGAGCTCGTTTACAGATCTTCTGAGCATCAGTTTCCTCTTGAGCGCTGCAACAGAGACCACATTCAACATTAAATTTTTACATACAAACAAAAGTTTGAACCGTTTCTTTCTTTCTTTTTAATTTTTTTTAGGGTTATCGTTTAAGTGTGATCACATGCAAAACAATTGTGGGCTAAGATTTTTAAAGTGTAAATATGTTAATGAGATAATCACAAAAAACTATGGACATAATTATATACCTGTCATGCACATTATAAACTAAAACACGCCTTTTGTAAAGATGGGCCAATGCGAGTAAGTAGAAACAGCAAGTTTAAAGAAAAATGTCACAAGCAATTCACACACACACACACACACACACACACACACACACACACACACACACACACACACACACACACACTGCACACACACACACACATGATTTATATGTATATAGTATATAAGTTTCTGTACACGACACTTTAAAAAAATCAAAACAAGACAAAAAACACAGACACACAAAACAGAAGACTGCACCAACTTCAGTTACACGCGCAAACATTTGCAATACTGTCAATGTTAATTCAAAACTATTTTAAACTCGGCCCCCGTTTCAGTGGGGTCGGGGCAGTGCAGGCATCTCCACTGTCTAACAAAGCCTACCAGTTCTTGTTTCTGGCCTTTTTGAAACTGTACGGGATCGAGCAATAACTGAACAACGAAGTTTCACATGGGCTAGGATGCTATGCAGACACTGTTTATCGCTGCTCGCGCACAGGTGCGCGAAGGCGAAGGCGCATGCATACACGCTGCACTTGATTGTAATCTCGGCACTGACACGGCCAACCTAAGTTTATTGTACCTGACTGTGTTTCTTCACCCTAACCGCCCCGAAACAGCCCCGGGACTAAGGGAAGGATGAGAGAAAACTCATTGTAAAAGCACACAGGCATAGAAGACTGATTACGGCAAAGACTGAAGAGTGATGGACACCCGGAAAGAGGCCAGTGTGGTTTTGCGAATGAACAAAATCGAACTAAATGGTCAATACGCTGAGGTACACATGAAGAACGAAAAGTTAAATAAGGCTACTGTCTGTGCTCTCCGGCTACGCTTGGCAAACTATGAACTAGGCTACAGAGAATTTAAAGGGGGGGGGGGGGGGGTGGAGAAAGAAAATAAAGAAGGAAAGAAAGATCAAATCGAAACAAGTTGGTCTTAAAAAAAACCCAGCAATAACAATTCAAGAGGCGACAGCGCGGGTGCAACGGGCGTTCCGCAAGATCTCGCAAGCGGGTAAACCAAATTAGAAAGGACGTAAAGAATGTTGTAGTTTGCGCTGCCTGTTTTCTTTCTATCAGCCATCAAAGCCACGCGGACTATCATCGCTCCCAGCTAACGGCACCACCACCACCACCACTGCTGCTGCTGCTACCGTCACATCGCAAAACAAGCGCAACCGGCAGCAAAGTGATTCTCTGGGTTTGTGCGAGGCACCGTCCCGCCGGCCTCGGTAGCGGGTCCCGGTACCGGTAGAGTGTGCACAGGTAGACAACAGCTGACTCAGCTGCCGGGCATCCTTCCCAATTCCAATGCCCACCTACCTACAACCGCCTGGCATACCTGTGACCCAACCGACACGAAAACAGCAGCTCCTGGAATCCTCATCATCTCGTCCCCACGTTTGAAAGTTTCTCCAGCTCTTTTTTCAAAGTAGTGCCTCCCTTCGGGGGCTGGCTTCGCTATATTTCCTCGTTTTTGTCATGCCACGGCTTCTAATTTTCTGTTCTTAGCTCGTGTGCGTTTTTTTTTGTTTTTTTTTGCTTTTGTTTTAAAAACCTTGTTGACGAAGTCTGTCTGGGCACTTTTTTCTTTCTCATCTGTAAACTATTCCGCAGGAATCAAATGCAAGAAAACGTGATCCTCCTTGAGGTCTCCACTTGTACTTATCAATTTCGAGTTGCTCGCGGGGCAAGAGGTCCCTTTCATCTCTTGTCTTCCAAGTTAAACTCTCAAAGAAAATACTCTCTCGTTAACATCCTACTGAGTGCTAGACAAGACTGCCAACAAACATTCAAAAGATCTCCGATTGCACGTGCGAAAAAACGAAAACTGTATTCTCCTTTCCCAAACGAAACATTCTCTGAAAGTGCCTTCCATACTTTCCCTACTTTCGAAGGCGTGTTTTAACCGCGCGAAGGGCAGTGACTTCAGCTTTCGACTTCAGAAATCTTAAACACGATTCGTTTTGTTTTGAGTCGAAGCTTGGGGAACGTAACGCACCCGGCGGTCCACCGTCATGTTTCTGGCGGCGGAAAAACAAAGACGCAGAGATCAAAGAGTAAAAACAGAACCGAGGCGCAGGTGGTGCACTAATGAGATCTCTTTTAGATACAAAAAGTCCCATTCGCATATTAATCCTGCCCGATTACCTGCTTGACAAAAAAAAAAAAAAGAAAAAAAAAGAAGAAGAAGATGATGATTTTAAGGAATGCTGCAGGAGCCGCGTCGGAAGGTAAGATCTCGTTCTTCAAAAAAATGTTTTGCACCACAAAGCACAATCTAATCTGTTGTCCGTATTTAAAATGGGACTAAGCATCCGTGGCTGATACTGGAACCCCTAAAACAGCAACAAACTCAGCAACGCCCCGAGCTACAGAAACAAAACTGATCTCTTGAAGATGATCACGACTCGCTTCACGTGTGCAAGCAGACTGCGATGCACATTTCACTCGTGTGACTACTTACATTAATTTTACAGAAAATCTGATCAGATTCTGAGGAAGTCGGTGAAAAAGATCCTGCACAGGTGACGCTCCTCGTGGCTGAATGTAGTAGGCCTGTTCGTGCAATTTTACTTACAAGAGCTATAAGCATCACCACAGCCAATGGAAGTATCTAACGTCAAGCAGGCCATCTACACAGAACTGTGTTTAGATGGACTGCTCCGATATCTAGGATACTATTCCCCGCCACTCTATTACCAACCACTAGAGTCGTCTTCAATCACTACAGCATCATAGGCGTGAAACACCAATAACAACCACCCAGTCAGCATCCCCAAGTCAAAGACAAGTGTTTACAGAATGTCCGTCCCGGTCACGGTCAGTAGCACGGTCACCTGCTTTTATCTTCGACCATCAAAACATTTGACACGTGACTCCCCTGCGCCGGGTTGTTGTTTTTAAAGACACCTGCAGCGATGGGAATACACAGAAGCCGCGCAACACTGAACCCCGGTCCGATAACGCAGGAGGCTGAGGGAGGAAGGGGTATCATCATCGGCATGAAACACCGCGACGACTGCAACCTTGCGTCACCTTCCTTAACCCTTTCCACTACTGCAACTGATAAACCGTCAGTGGAATCCGCTGACTGCTGAGATATTGCTAGCTAGTTCAGTACTTTCGACTACCAATCTCGACAGTGCAGCGCCCAGCTCTACGCCACGTTTGCGGAAAGAGGAAAAGAAATCCAATCAATACTTGTGTTTCAAGTTATTCTGACGTATCAGTTGTCAACAACGGCTATCACTTTTTAGTATCAGTATCAGTCACGCTTGTGGGACAAATAATCATCCGGTGTTAATTCAAGGGAACAAAAGGCTCTGAAGACGCTGATGAGGACGGCGCCAACATTTCATTACTGGACTTGGAAAAGATGAGTTGGGCACAATAACGAAAAGAAACCACAATGGGATTATTTCAATTGCTTTGCGTGAAGGCTCAATGGCACAATATGACAAGGTTCATACACATATTTTCTCCTTTAGTTCTGTCTTATATATAACACAATATTGTCCGATGTACAACATCAGGACATCAGCACAAGAGACGAAAAGGTAAAGAAAGTTCACTAAGAGGCCGACCTAGTTGTACACGTGTGTAGAAATAGGGCTCTGGAACGAAAACAAACCCGTAAACAACCATTAGGAAAAACAGTCAAAAGCAGGGACGGATTCTCCTAAGCTCTTCGAGGTGCTCGAGGGCTTTCATTAGCTCTTGTGTTACGCACCGGTTCAAGTGCTCTCCGGGGGAAAAAAAAAAAAAGTCCTACGGAAATCGTGAAGGCACTAGGCACCTGACTGACAAGCGCGGAGGTGTACTCAAATAAACTTGATTTTTTCTCCTTTACCCCTCTTCAATTCCTATTTTACGCTACTGAAAGAAACGGACGCGCGCGCACGGTGGTTGCCTGCAGTAGTTGATTAAAACGTTCAGACTGGAGAGACGCGGGTGAAAAGACGTTGCCCTTCCGAGTTCCAGGGATCATTCCAACCTGCGTTTTTACTTTCGGGCGATCAAGGTCAGACATTCTAATTTCGGCGCACAACAGGCTGGGAATATGTGGCTGAAATTACGTAGCTATGAACTTCAACTGTGGCTCTGTTCTGCCTCTTTACACGTCCATTCCAACTGATGTGACACGATAGCGATTGCACAGACAATTGTCGGTTCAGTCCCACTGGATTCCATGTCATTTCCAAAATCACAATCACTGTTTAACGAAACGTTATCAAATTAAAGCCGCTTGAAAATGACTGATAGGAAGTGACCCCGTGCTCGTTTCCAGCAGACGACTTCCAGATATTAAAAAGGGGCAAAAAGGGAGTGCTGGAGAAGTGCTGATACGACGGCACTGAATGAAAGAGGAGCTGTGGCGGCTGTTAAAAGTAGGTAGGTAGGCAGACAGAAGATGGACATAAGGAAGCTAACAGCAAGCTGTGCAGCCATCTGGGAAATGTAGGAAAAAAAAGAAACATTCCTGGCATAGTGCCAAGCCTACACGCTCCACTCCTGTCGGGCCCTGCTTTTTTGCACCTGGCAGTTTTTTGTTTTTGTTTTTTGTAAGTACGGTGAGAAAGGGACGGACTTATGGCCTGGAAGGTGGGGGCATAGGGCGGAGTGGACGACAGAGAGAGAGAGAGAGAGAGTGTGTGTGTGTGTTTGAGAAGCACTTGTACATCAAAATGTGAAAGTAAAACTGACGTGGCCGTGCGAATAGTCTCAATGACACATCCCTGTGAATTAGATTCCAAGACATTAGTAACTACTCAAAATGTCACTTCAGGAAACTTGTTCTCCTGACACAATCACTGATTTAAAAAACAAACAAACAAACAAACAAAACACAACCAAAACAAAACAAACATAAAAACCCCAACGAACTGGAAACATGCACACTAATTCTCTCGACTCCGTGAGATTGGTCGTTGAACCACGACGCGTCTTCCTGCCAAGGAAGTTTAGGGTTGTGCCCAAGTAGCCTCAAAACAAAACAAAACAACAACAACAAAAAACCGCCTGCATTGATTTAAATTTGGCTCAGTGGGAGTATTTCACTTTGATTATACTCGTGTTTGCTGCAATAACAGCCGTCAAGGCACAGTTAATCTTGACGGATTTTTGCATACAGGGCCAAAACGTGAGGTACTCGCGCGCGGTACATGATGTGTTAACACCATGACCCCACCCTCACAGGACACATTATTTCCAATAACCAGTCTCTTTTTTTGAAAGACACGTGTCGTTTTTTTGTTTCGACGACCATCCAAGACGGCGAAAGATCCTGTCGGCTAAACTAGGGTACCCACTTTCTTTGTTCTTGTCCATTGTGTGCTGTATGGAACCTTGGTCCAGCGAGACTTGAGGGCTGGTCGGGGGGCCAGGCTCGGGGGTCCCGTCTCCCTGTCCCCCGCTGCCGGTCCCCGCCCTGTCCCCGGTCCCCAGAGGCCCGGCCTGTTGCTGGGCGGCACGTGCTTGCTGCTCGGCCGCCAGCTTCTCCATGCGGCAGTCCTTACAATAGATGCAGTGGATGATCTGGATCGCGTCCGAATCGAGCTTGGCCTTGCTCCCGCCCCCATACAAGGGCGACCAGCTGCCACCCCCACTGCTCGAGTCTGAAACACACACACAGACAGACGACATTCTCATGAGGAAAAATTAAAAATCGATCGCATCAACTGCGTCGCTATCCGATACACGTAGGCGACATTCTAGAACACCGAATATGATGACTACCATCTCTGAGGAAAGAATCGACACAAAGCCACATTTCTGGGTCTTCAATTACTTCGGAAAAGGTCAGTAAGACTGGCAGCTTCTGTTCTGATTACCTTACTTCTGATCTTTATGCATTGTAGTGTTTGTGCCTATCATTGGTTATTTTCAACAAAAGTCACGGAACTGCCATGGAAGGATACGAATGTAGGCCAGGATGAGCAGGAAGCCTGCGCTGGCTTGTTTACAGTGTCAGGGAAGGATAGCAGATGTGTTGGCTATGTGGATGGCACAGTAGTGGTGGTGGTGTAAACTGAAAGCTATATTGTGGCAGCTGTGGTAACTATGATAGCGTTGATCCTGGCGCAACTGTTGGTACTATTCGCCTGCCGGTTCAAGAGAAGCTGCTAGAATCTGAGAGCGTACTACAGTAGTACTTAGGATGTGGTACCACCAGTACACTTAACAGGTAACTTAAGAGTGTTTCTGGAACCACAGGCTCTCTCTCTCTCTCTGCTAATACTGATGGATGTGCATGTGCCACTGTGATTATATGCGAGTCTTGCCGTGTGTATGTACGTTCAACCCACCAACCTTTGCATGGGCCCAATGGCCTACCAAATAAAATAAGTCTCTCTCTCTCTCACACACACACACACGATTGTATAATAACCCAGGTAGAGAGTATTCTTGAAACCACAGGTCTCTCTCTCTCTCTCTCTCTCACACACACACACACACACACACACACACACACAGAGGCACCAGAACCAGAGTGACAACTTCAACTCTAACCTTCAACAGGACCATTACATTATGCTTCGACCTCGACTTCCTCGATGTTAGTTTACATGGCACAGGTAATGTCGTACACGGAAAACCATGTGTCAACAACAACAAACATTCTTATACCGCTGCTCCTCCAGGAACAACACACACGGCGGCCCGGGCATAACACGAACACGCCTCGACATCCGACAACTGGCCCCCGCAGGAGACCGCCGGCAGTGTATACCGCTGTGATACACAAACTGTCTCCACACGATTATCACTCGAACGCTGTGTACTCCAGCCCGATAAAGAGCCGCCCACCCCGTGTCTTGTTAATCTCGGACATGTGAAAAAGGGACCATTGGACCCTGGCACTGCCGGGGCTGGCACTGATTTGTTTGCACACATACGATCATTATCGGCCTTATCGTGGAGTAAAACACAACAATGAGCACGCATTTGTCTCCATGACTCATCCGGACCGCAAAGTATGTTTTTTGCGTGAATGAATCCTTGGGTGTAAGCTCAGTTGCGTATGAGATCGGACTATCGGTAGATAGAATTGTTTTCCTGAACGGCGGTATGGGCGTACCGTCGCAAGGAAGTAAGAACGAGAGGCCTGAAATGCGTAATGTTCAGAGTGAGTTCATTGCAAGTCGGTACCTGACTCCTGCTGCCTTCCCTCTCTTTAGTAAAAGCCCCCGATATCTAACGGCAGGAGAGGGGCGACAATGAATGATAGCCGCTCCGGCAGGGAGCAGATGTCCCCTATCCTGCCCCACGGACCAGAATTTCTGTAAGGGCGTGAGGCTGAGGGGAGGACCCGCTACTGTGTGCCTCCTCCTATCTGCGCTACAACGATAACGGGGTCGGGGTGATGTTGCTCCCTGTCACGCTCCGTGATTACGGCGCTAGGTGCAGCCAGATACACTGTCACCACCCGGCCCGCCCTACTTTAACCTCACCGCAATCCACCATCACGATTCGGCTTTCCAACTTCTAGCTGAGCCCTGCCCTTGTGAGGCCGGGGCGACTGATCAAATAATAACGGTCTGATACTGATAATGAACGTGACGGATATACTGACTCTAAAACTAGGTCAAGGTTCCCTGGCCTGATCAGGAAAATCGCTCAGCGCGCCTACAGGAACAAACAAATCACAGACTTGGGTCACACCGACGTGTCGAGGAGACCTACAAGTGGGTGCGGGGTAATTCAGCACGATAAGAGCGGACTGGATCTTGCGAGACTGAGGAGGGGTGGAGAAAGAGAGAGAGGTGGACTTGGATTTCCGCTGTAAACACTTTAATCTACACCTCTGTTGTGAAAATAAGTTACTTCCTGTTACATTTGAATGCCGAAGAGTGATAATACATCAGTAAGCCGTTGGAGTTGTTTGTCGGGTCATTTTTGCAGTTATATTAACAAATTGATCACTGAACAGCTAATTTAGCATCAAGCACACTGTCAGTTAAACTGAAGGGCCGTTTCTGGTCCGAAAGTGGGTGCAACCACTGACACTTCGAAGAACCTTCCGTTCTGATCTCTGAAGCCGTTTAGACCAACAACAACAACAGAGAGAGAGAGAGAGAGAGAGAGAGAGAGAGAGAGAGAGAGAGAGAGAGAGAGAGAGAGAAACTGATTCCCTGTTCGAGATTACCACCGAGTCCACCCCACCCCCTTCCGCGAACAAGACGGTAGACCCAACCAAGAAACACAAAAACTCTTGCGCTCTTCAGGATTACACAAGATAACCCCTTTGCTCCAGCGAGACGGAAGAAAACAGACATCAAGCGGCGTCTCTAACCCACGATCGGGATGGTGGCTCAGTTCTAGAAAGAAAAACAACAAACCCTGGCTGAAGTTTTGGAAAAATAAATAAATCATGTATCAGTGGCAAGTTCACTGACGCGAACATGAAATCCCCGTGCAGAAAGCGACGCCCTATTTACACCCACCTTATTACTTGTTGACTGCCAGCTGCCTGGCCAAAAATTCCACCAGATAACAAAGTGAGGGTGGGACAAGATACGGGAAGGAGTGAGGAGGGGAAGGAGGAATCCCCAGCCAAGGAAAAACAAGCGAGGTCGCAATCAACAGAGGAGATAAAGCCACTTTAAAATCCCTGCCTGTAAACTGCAAGGCGCTGACAGCTGGAAGCAAGGAACCGGTACCCCACATCAAGCCGTCGCTTATTATTATGCCTTGACTGCAACTGTGAGAGGCAGAGAGACTGAGTCAACGACTACATGGCGTTTTTAGCTCAATATTTCCTAATTATTTCCCAGTTAACAGAGTGACCTTGCGTCGAACCAGACACCCAATTACAGAAGCTATGAAAGCGGTTTTTGCACACAGCGCAGACACATTCATTTCCTTTGATATCTTTCACTGTTTGTGCCGTGACCTGGTAACTCCATCTCTTCTGGCGCCAGCACTGGGTGTGCATAATTCAAGCCATCCCGTAGGCCGACGTAACAAGGTAGTCATACCCGTAATCGCGTGCGTCTGGATGAATTAGGTCATCTGTGTCTGGCTGCTCCTCATAATATCGCACTGAAGATTCAGTTCGAGAAAAACTCGGATCTAAATAAATATATAACAACAACAACAACAACAAAAACAAAAGAAACACATCACCACCACCACAAAAAGCAACTCCGATAAAGAAACACAGACGCCGGTCCCAGATGGGTCAAGTTAACAAAAAGGAGGACAGGAAAGCACAAGCCGGTGGTGGGTGCTGACACGGACTGGGGGCTACCTGCAGAACAACTGACCCAATGCAATTCTCTTCAAAATATTCATAAGGGTTAAAACTGACAACAACAACAACAAAAACTGGGACGATTGACAAACAGCATGAGGGAAAGACAGTGGTGTTCTACTTCTTTAGCCTTCAGTCTTCCGGAGTTCGGGGGGGGGGGGGGGGCTGAGGTACCTGTTTACATATTCTTTGATGCCATGAACCCAGACCTAGCGGTGGAGCCCTTCAAAGCCGAACTGGGGCTTCAAGGAAATGATGCGTGACGGCCGTCACCTGATTAAATAACTGGTACCTGTTGGTAATTTTCTGCCTCAGTTTCCGGGGGAGCGGACTTGATGATATCGACGGCGCAAATGAAAGACCATCGCTGCGAAAGCCATGTGTTGGCAGAAGTAAACGAAGCATCTTTCAGCAGCCATGCACACAGCACTGGCTTCGATGGCTATGCACTTCGCACATACACGTGTGCACTTCCGCTTTCAGTAGAGGTTAACCACCTCTTGGTTATTCATTAGCAGAGCTAGTGTTTCCGGTTTTCATCACTACGCTAGCGTTTAATTGCGGCAGACGGCTTAATGATGCCAGTCGGTGCTGGGACTCTGAATTCAAATAATTAATGCTGGAGTGACCTGAATATGTACCGGCGCCGAAACAAGTAGTCCATGAACATGAACAGAACCTACACTCAGTTGGGGACACACACACACAGTGACACACACACACACACACACACACACACACACACACACACACACACACACACACACACACACACACACACACACACACACTTTCTGCCCAGACAGGAGTCCGCCTCAGGAGGGGGTGTTCTATCCCTGTGCAAGAAAGCGGGTGAAAAACGCGGGACGATAACACACACATGTTGAAGCCATAGACCAAGGATTCCGAACCAGAAATGCCGGTTGCATGAAGCCTGGTGTTGGTGTTAGCTCACCCTTTTTTCTCCCACCTACGCATCCCCGTACAGACACTGTTTACTGTCGATGCGACAAATGTCGAGGTTCCTGATGTTGACCAGAACGCGTTGCTCATAGGCCAAAGCAGCACGACAGCCAGGTTAAGGTAGACGCTGCGGACGGACAGAAGACTACAACGTGATCATCGTCGTCTCCATTTTTATGCTCACAGGTCGTTCTGAACTGTTTTCATAGTATCTATCATCACACCACGTAGACACCCAGACAGTGACAGAGTCTCTAATGCTGGCACTGAGCCAACAAAAGCGTACTCGATGACGCGGCGACCACCCTGAACGCTCCCGTAGTCAGTGTAATAACAACAGTCGTAGAATACGACTTCGTATCGCATTAAGAGCTGTACTAATCATAGTGTTTCGATCGTACAGGCGCACTAACGAGCTGTTCCAAAACATACTAAGTTGGCTTAGCAGAGACGGAATTAACCCGTTTAGAAAGACGACTGCGAATATTAGACCTCGTCCGTGCTGATGGTTCCATTTTGACTCTGTGCAAAACAGGACTTTTTTTTTCGATTTAGTTTACTTTTCTTTTTACGTATATATATATACCTATCACCTGAGGGGGACAGGGGATGGGGCTGGAACTGCCGGTGGTAGACAAACATGATGAACTTCGTCATTTCTGACAAAGCTGCGTGAAATGCCCCAATGAACTGTTCGGTGTAAGCTGTCGACCTTGCCTCCCGGACGAAAGCCGCTAGAAAATCGGGCAGCCTACCGATAGAAGGTCAATAGGGTAGGTAATATACTTTAAGAATGGCCTCAGCAGAAAGGTTAAGCAGGCAGCTTGCACGTGGTTTCACACAGCTGCAGTACATTCTACGCATAGTCTCTGGTATTACGGAAACCTACAGTCCCAAAGACAGAAGGGAAGGAAATCACCAAGGGAGCGCGTTCTTACAGCGATGACCAGCCTGAGACTACAGACATCAAAAAGGACGCTAGACTTGTCCTACAGGTAGCAGCATCACCTGTGCTTATTGCCCCAGCATCCCCCCGCCACCCCGGGACAGACACATATACCTGCCAATGCCAGGCTCTCTGCGCACACGGCAAGCCACACCTGACCGCCAGCTGAACCAATTCCGTCTTTTTCACCTACTGCTGGTTGAAGCGCCTTCTGTTCCAGTGCCATTTTGAACATTTGGTTTGAATTACGTGTGGGTAGGTGCGCGGTGTATCTCTGTTGTTTGACCCACTTGTCCGAGATATTACAATGCCCTTTTGTCGGGAACTCGTCTGCTTTCTCATCCCTCAAGTGGATGCGACACCACCCCGAGGCTCTGGGACGTTCAGAAGTCAGTGTTGATTATTTTAATCTATTGTTCCGGTGAGGATGTGCGCGTTCAAGCATATTTTCGAATTAAGGCAATCTTCAAAATTCTCAATAAAAATTACGATATACGCGTATGTCATGTCTCAAGTCTGCTGGATGTTTTCCTTGACTGGATCAGCCATGTCTACAATCTTGAAGGGCAAAAGTACTGCTTGTAATACAAGTTAATAGGTGGGGGGTGGGGGTGGGGTGGAGGGGATCACTTTCGAAGCTTGAACTTTGTTTTAGAATTAGGTGATGTTCCATTTGCACATTAAAAAAAAGACAAAAAAAGAGCTGTCTCTGATTATTATGAAGAAATCTGGCGTTTAAAAAAAAACCCTAGCCTACCTTCTTGGCGTAGGTGGCCGGAACTTCAGCTATAAACAGTAAGCACAAAACGTTCCCCTTCCGCCAGCTCTTGAACTCCCTGACCCAAATACAGTCCTGTGATATTATGACCCGACCCAATGAACAGTTTCAACGCATTCGGCAAAAAACTTCAAATCGACGTTGCTGCACCTTATCCCTGAACACTTTTCATTTTCAATACTTTCGCTCTATACGTAAGTTGTACTCATGGAGGCGTTCGTCAGACAGACGAACACACATTGCCATGGTTGGCAGCATGGCGGCCATTACGCAGGTGGAAGGAATACCGGCCCAACAACCGCTTTGAAATAAATACCAGGCAGCTCCCATTACTTAATTCTTTGTTGAGCTCTAATGTTACGACTGCGCGCCCGCTGTAGAACCTCTTCCAACGGCTGAAATGAGCCGCGACACAGCGGTGAGCGCATTCCCCCGTACCTGTTACCTGGCGAGGGGTGGAAAACTTAACCCCATTCCCTCCCACCATTAGTGATCCTTCTGGGATAAGCATTCAACATCCAGCGGCTACAAAACAAGAGGCAGACAGGCATCCCCCGATGAGCGCCATGAAAAGTGCTGATTAGCACGGCAGCCCTCATTGGCTTCATTATACACACGACAACGTCGGCGGCGGTAGGTGTAATTTCTACTTGGAGCTGTTTCATGCTCCGAGTGGCACGTGCATCCGATGACGACACTAACTCCCCGGCATCTGTTGATATCAACAGTGCTGCTAGGGCGAGACAGATGACCACAGCTGTGCTAAAGTGTGTGCATCTGTGCACTAACGTTGCTTGCTCTGTGCCTGGCAGCCATCTTCACGGACGAGCTGCGTGTTTGTACCGGCAAGTACAACGCTACAAATGCAAGCTTTGACTCCCAGGTACGCATCTGTGACCGCCACATTCATAAAATCATTATCTGCTCCAGTCCCACAAAAGCACTTCTAAGGACATACGTGGATGGTCCGTCTGCGATTGAGTTCAGAAAATTTTAATAGGAACTCCCAATACAACTATATTCAATAAAACTAGTGCAGTGAGCGACTTGCCGCTGGCCGGTGAAACGGTTCGCGTACAGCAGCCGACTGACGCTTTGTGTATCATGTGACAATTACCGGGGGTGTGCTCCGTCAAGTTCGCGCCTCCCCTGCTTATTTGACAAAGAAATCCGTGAGGTGAACAACGGACTTTCGGTGGGACGGCAAAAATTAGGCTACCTCTCCTTCAACCTTTCGCTCTGTTCTAGTACATGTCTTTCGCACCTGCCTTCATCTGACATTTCCTCACCAACCCCCGACAAGACTCGCTGCTCCCTTTTCGCGAAGGCAATCGCGATCAGGTGCTGCCCCGAACACTTCATCTGAGTTACGATGGCCGCGTCTTTACACGGCATGCAGTAATGCAGAAGACAGTTATAACTCGAGGTGCACCGCCTGTCCCCGCGACACGATATGACGTCATACAATGAAAAAAAAAAAAAGAGAAAAAAAAAGTCACGAATATTTCCACCTCGAGCGGCTCATGACAACCTTGCGAACTGCTTGTGCGAATGTGATCGTCTAAAGCCTTGAAAGGGGAAACAGTGGGCCAAAGCAAAGCCAAACGGCTGCATATGTCCGCCTTGCCTCGCAAATTTGCAAAACATGAAAATCAGGAGCTTTGAAACGACCTTGCCAGTCACTCTCAGAGCTCTATTAACAAACAACAGCCCACACACACGCGGCCTTGAAGTAAGCCGACAAATTCAAATGTACAGCGTCATTTACGAATCTACCGAAATTCTTCGACAAATTACTAACATCGTAAAACTCGATGACAGTAAATTACATACGCAGGACCTTCAGCCATCTCATAAACACGTTCGCGCTGCAAAAGGCATTGTCATAACGTCCCTGTGTATTGCAAACAGGTTTCTCGCCATCATCAAGTCAGATAGCGCATATATACAAACGCCGCGCCTCTGACGCACACGTCTTCTGTAGGTAACCTTTTACACCGTTGACTCAACAACGCCTACGCGGTGTATAAATCTCCAGGTAGCGTTACACTGTGTGTGTTCGTGCACATGCTAAATATTTCTGAGCCACAGTTGGTGCTCTCAGATCTACATCAAAGGTAACCGAAAAGTGGGAGGAAAAACACACACACACACACACACACACACACACACACACACACACACACACACCTTCGGAAGCTATCTTCCCAAGCTCTTCACATCCCTGTCAGTATTTTCCTTGTTATGAGCCCGATTCGTGAACATGTGTGCACTGAACGATACACGAGTACACTGACTGACTGGCACAAGTTTCTTTTTTTTTTTTTTTTCCCACTACACCATCATTTATCTGTTCGTGAATTTATTTCAAGCGACATGAGAGATGGTGTGTGTGTGTGTGTGTGTGTGCGTGCGTGTGCGTGCGTGCGTGCATGCGTGTGCGTGTGTGACAGACAGACAGGCAGACAGACTGATAAAAGTGAGAGACATGCTGTATCCGTCCAAAAATGAATTTGGCAGTCAAATACAATGATTCCACATTAAAAGGAAGAACAATAAAATAGTTCCCCGCGCAAATGAAGGAAAGCTTGTTTCTATAGACCACAACGGCTTTGAGAAAACTGCAACTCTTCAGAGCATCTTCCCTGCATCTGATGTCGGTCGGCACTGACAAAGTCGCGGCCGCTCTGAAAACAATTCCAATGTACACGCGTCTGATTGTCTGACCACAGCTCCGCAGGGAACGCGCCCCGCGGGAAAACATCGGAGACAGATCTGCACATAAAACTGATTTATTCGTCTGACAACTTCTCCACGTTACACGCCGCACAGATACATTGGCATCAGAAAACTCGCCTTTGAACCGTCGAGTCCGCTCCTACTTCCAGATGCCTGGTGATCGCGGCGTATAGCCTATCATCACCTTACGGCCTAAGTAAACATCGTGATTATGTCTTGCGTAAATTTACGGCTCAGGGAAGGAAGCGAAGCAACAGCAGCAGGAGCACAGCATCATCAATCTGTCCTTACTGACCCCTCTAGCGCAGCTGTCTTGCTCAGCAACTCTCCAGGGGGTCAGAAAGGAGAGAGAGAGAGAGAGAGAGAGAGAGAGAGAGAGTGAGAGAGAGGTGCCATTTTTGTTTTCAGTTATGCTAGGATCAACACAATCAAGTAAACATATGCTACAGAGAGTTACCGGGTTGAAAAATTCAATCACACACACACACACACACACACACACACACACACACACACACACACGCACGCACGCACACACACACACACACACACACACACACACACAGACTCTCCGGCACAACAAGGTGGTATTTTGGTTTTCAATTGTGCTAGGCGGCCGGAACAACACAATCAAGTAAAAAAAAAAAATCTTACAGTGAGGTGCTGAGTTGAAGAATTTACACACACACACACACACACACACACACACACACACACACACACACACACACACACACACACACTCTCTCTCTCTCTCTCCGATCTCACCCTTTGGTACAACAGGATGCCATTTTTGTTTTCAATTATGCTAGGAACAACAGAAGTAAAAATATGGGGAGCTGCCGAGTTGAAGAATTCAGTGTCACACATACACACACACACACACACACACACACACACACACACACACACACACACACACACACGAAGAGGCGGGGAGAGAGAGAGAGAGAGGTTCAATCAAAGTTAGGCCGACCGCATTCCTCGCGGCAGACAGTTTCCAGAGCATCCAACAGAAGGCAGAAGCTGCTCGGGTAAACATGCATGCGGGCAGCCTGCCCCGTGTACACTGTGATCCCAACATGTGAAGCGGGAGGGGGAAATCCACATTACTACGTCTGGAGGAGCACATGGACTGAGGGATTAAGAAACATGTTCACAGATTCTGAACTGTGGCATGTGTGGGCAAAGCTGAATCAACGAGAGTACGTCATACTCGTACTGTCTACCAAAACAGGCAAGATCCAAAAGAATGTCGGAATCTCCCGTCACAGCTGGAACTGAGCCCCGAATGTCCAGTGGAGGAATGACTCACACTCGCATAGTTATACGTGTCAGTGCGAGACAACGGTCCAAAACTCTCGCCGTGTGACGTCAACGTGGCAGACACTGTGCGTTTCGGCTTGCTTGCTCAGAGCCAGCCTGTGTGAGGCTGCAACTGTGCATATGAGTCTACAAATGGATTCAGTCGTCACAGCCGGTAACCGCGTCAGAAATCGGCCACAGAACGACTTACGGCGTACAATATTCTGGACAAAATCAATGTCCTTTACTTTTACTATCAGTAAGAGCTTTATTCCAACAATAGTTTCCACGAATACGACGCAGACATCACCAAAACTGACAGCCTCAAACGATAATTATGTGAGCCTAGAAATGTCGAACAGTGGGCCTTTAACTCTTTCTATGCTGATACTAACCGATGGTTACTTCCCTCTGACTGGTAGAAATCCGTTTTGCTAGCGCTATACTTAGTTCCGCACTGCATGTCATGACTCAGAATAAAAACAGAAAGCTGGCGATCCCATGAACGTAAGGGCCCCGAATGGGGACCAGCGCACAGAGAGAGAGAGAGAGAGAGAGTTCAACCAAACATTGAAACACAGAATGTACACACAAACGGCTTGATATCGCTTACCTCAACCAGGTGATCTACGGAGGCCGCCCAAGTATCCCCGCCGGCCACACTGAAACGCATACGGTCCAACAATGACACAAAACAACGCAAAGCCCACGCGGTAAAACGGAACAAGCCGAGCATTACGGAAGAAGGATAATTATTCTTTCTTCTCTCCCTCTTTTTTTTTTCTTTTTCTTCCAAAGGCAGTGATGCAAAAGTGGTTAAACAGACAGGCACAATAAAAACCCTTGTACCGCCCAGCACAGCGGCGACACCGGCTCACAAAAGTCGGCTCTCGGCCCGCACTCGCCAACCGTTGCCGTCTTGGTCGTGACAGTGAGTCCTTTATCATCCTTAGCTGTAATTAACATGCATGAGCCCGTTGTGTTTAGCCCGATCATCACCGACGCCCACTACAAGTACAACCACCCTGCAGAAAACCGGGAGCTTTTTTTTTTTTTTTTTATTATTATTGTTATTATTACCTGATTTTCTAGTTCTGACAGCGTGTGGGCGAGTGCAAGTTCGGCTCTGACACCTGATAATAAAGGCTCAAGATTTTACGTTTTTCCCCCTTTCAAAAGCAAAATCTTCCTCGTCAGTTTTGTGTTCATCTGACACGATGACGGCACGTAACAAGGAAAAGTGCCCTGATAATACACACTCAACTGCCGATTGTTTACTGGTCAATGCTCTATGAACTGCCCGGGTCGCTTAGACGCAGTCAAAACACGACGAAACCTGAACCTACACTGGCTACAGTTCGGAGCGGCTGGTGCAGCGATGGATGGGGTGGTGTGGTGTTTGGGAGTTTAACGCCGGTGCAGGGATAAAACAGAAAAAATGAAGGTGGCAAAATGCTAGTGCCCTGACCCTGTTGCTGCCCCATCCGTCTTTCTAATCCAGCACTAAGCTTACTGCGGCCAAGACACTTGACTCCGGCTACACCGCGAATCCGCGCGTAACAAGACACTCAGAGACAATCTGGCGCTAATGGGTTTACTGTGCCGGATACAAATGATCATCATGTGTGTTAATTGCCGTTTTCACGACCCTGATGATGACTACAGTATTTTTTTTTCCCTACACGTGGAACAGAACAAGGAACTCCAATAAGGCTACTCAGGTCAGACAATGGACGATTCTTTTGGAAGAACATATCTGAACGGAGGTGCTAACCTATGTCTGAAGCAGTCCAATTCAGCTGACTGCCTTCGCGCTATGAGTTTCACTGTACGTTTTCCCAAGTAGTGAATGCCAACAATGAAACAACGCACAGCCGGTCCAGTTTGTACACCCACTATCCCTCGACCCTACATGATCAAACCCACTGCGATTATACACGTACTGCATTTACAGACTGTAAATCAATATATCATTCAGTCAAGTCCGTGTACATTTATCAGCCTGCTGTAGCTGGCGGTGACGGGGTCCCCAAGCGCGGTCTGGAAAACCTGACTCTGTTCAAGGCCGCGATGCAGTTCACGAACTTCGCTCTACCTATTCAAGTCCTTGTGCTGAAAGGCCGCCTCCGAGGAGACAGCTCAACATCAAACAAGGTCCTCGTTACCTTTATGGGGCGCTCAACAATCAGATGAAGTAGTGGGGGGATGATGCACTCGTAAGTGGTCTCTCTTGGTGAATGAGTGCGTAATGCACGCGCTCTGTGCAGTGAATTGCCGTACGCGTATTGCCTTCATAATCCAATCAGTACTGCCAGGGGCGGGGGGGGGGGGGGGGGGGCGGAGGGGGAGATTCTTTCCTACGAGATCCCCGAATCATTTTCACATTCACATAACTGTGGCGCATGAGCTGAAGACAAAACATGTCTGCGGCAAAGCCGTCAGAATCATGGCTATGATAAACAACTGGAATAAACACATACTGATGTGCGCAACACAAAGACGGAAACCAAGTGAATACTGTATTGAAATTATGATATGCATGGTTAGAATATCGTACACGTGGACTGTTTGGGAGCAGAGTAAAGCGACATCCGCCCGCTGTAACAAAAGAAACTGCATTACTTCCATCTGCACTCCACGATCACGCCGATGCGTCTTATCATTCCTCCAACAACATTCTCACCTGTAGCGACACCTGCGGTCTGCCACAAACAGCATTCAAGTACTCGATTTTGGCATAGTTCCTTGTTCCCTCGCCTGACCTAGAACCGCCGCACATCTACCTCTACCTCCCCCCCAGTCACCAGCTTCTGCTCTCAACTCCGTTCCACTAAAACAACTCTCCCCCCTCCCTCCTCCCCAAATCATGAACCCCTCCCTCCCCGGGCACCAAGGTACCCCTCGCCCACTTTTAGCTCATCATTGTCGCGCTCTGCGGCAGTTCCTCGCCTTTAGTTTTTCTTTCCAGCTCAGCTGTTGTGAAACAAACACTGGCACTGACTCACTCAGTTTACCTGCCAGAAATTCGGAACACGCCAACCAGCTGGCGCTGTGCAGCGGCAAGCCTGCTCATCTTTAATCTTATCATTCGCGGCGGGGATGAAATTCTGGTGCCCATCCATCATCATTCTTGTCTGGACGCTTCCTTACGCCAACGCTGATGTAACTATTAGCATTTACACGTAATCAGTCGCTGCTCCCGGCAGCACTGTGATGTTTTCTAATATACAAGTGGCCCGAAAACACGTACGCATGAGTGCAAGTCGGTTTCAAAACTTTGTGTCATTTCAACCGCGCGGAGAGAATGAATCAACAAGCACAGCGAGAAGTAGCGGTCAGAGACGTCCTTGCCAATCAACAGTACTCGCACATCTATCCGTCACACAGACTCGTTATTGCTCGTTTCCAATAATACTTACGCCATCGGAGACATGCTAAGTACCGTTGTGACCCTTACTTACTCGTTAACGAGCACCGGTGAAGCTCTGACTGACGGCTACACACACAGCGACAACAAACTGGCCTGCAATGAGTGCTACTAAGCTTATCTGTCACTGGAAACTCATCATTAGCACAAGAGTAATAATGAATGACTACCGTTAAGTCTTGCCAACCTCGGTCAAGAAAAGGGACGACTGTCTTGTCAGTACCACTTCGAAAAACGGTGGTGTGAGCATATCTGCCTCCCAAAACACAAAATGACATGGAAGATTATCAGTGGGGCTGTTTGGGTGTTTTCGAGCCGCCGACCCACACAACCGATACCCACGGTACATACCGCGTGCCCGCGTGTACCTGTTTAACCTGGCCCAGTATCTGGCGAGATCAGCTGCCCGGCTGTGATGCTTGAAAACATACCAGCCACGATCAAGGCACCGTCTGGGGGTACGTTGGTGAAAAAATACCTACATCAACAAGCCCCCCTCCCCGTTGCAACGTCTCCAGGGGTCCTGGCTTGGCTGCCCGCAGCTGGCTAATCCATTGCTGACATTCGCCGGCGGAGAAGGAAAGTGTCGGATCGCCTTTTTATCAAAACGACACACGATCGTCAAACCGCTGCTACATCCATACTATTACACCGTGAAGACACTGAACGCCAGCAGCGGTTCATCCGCTTTTCTTCTAAGGTCAACGTTTTAACCGCGACTGGGCACACCTAATGGGTCGCAAATCAATTATCTGCGACTAAACACGAAGATCTTCGAGGTCGTCTGCGAAAACAAACTGAAACGTCAGCAGTGAAGCCTCACGCTGCGTGGAATAAGAAACGACGTCGGGGAGAAACTATTCCTCTATCACAAAGAAGACAGTCTCTCAGGTACGCACACAAAATGCTGGATTAGTAGTCTGGAAAACTCACTAAAGGCTGCCGCCGAGACGCGGCTCAAATGTTCCGTCTTCGAACGCGCCCATTGTCAAGAACCGATCCGTGATCGGCGACAGCAGCACCTTGAAGCGAGGATCTCAACCCAGTCAATGCACAGATGTCTGTACAACTCATAACAACTCGGCTTCACGTCTGCTCAAATTAGCTTCTTGTGCCATCACGCCTACACACTTTTCGAGGCAACAGTATATCTAGGCTCGGGAACTGAGCAGCACTTTTCTCGAATTACAGAATCTTTATTTTGTCGCCGGATCGCAGTGAGAGCAAGGAGGGCAACAGCTATTTCTGGCACAGACGGGAGGGATCATTTTTCAACCTAGGGTGGCCGGCTCGTATTGCCTTCGGGATTTGGGAGCATCAAGTCTGATCTGTGTTTCTCCTCTGTAAGCAGGCGTATTTTCCATCTTCCCTGTCAATCAGATCTGCTTCTCTTGCCTGCAGAGCTTGTAGGATAAAATACGCTACCGGGGTGAAAATGCACCAGAATATCAGACACATTCATTTATTCCCTCCCACCGTCATCGTGTGTGAAAAGAAAATTTGGTTCACACTGCCAGACGGTTTTCAACATCATCACAGCAATTACCATATATCCGCTACACTACAGATAGCGTTGCGGTTATAGTCAGTTGCGCAACCCAAATAGATACCAAGAACAATCAAATCGGTCATCGGTAACCTTCTCTGTGTGCCTGTCCACGCGCCGGGTTTCATTCACTCATTGTAGTCTGAGTTAGAGCAGACATCACAGTCATTATCAATGGCGTTAATTACGGTTATCTACAGAGCACCGAGTACGTGCGGCAAAGGGGCCAGGTGTAACGGGTGTCTGGGGGGGGGGAGGGGGGTCAGATGCACGGCCAGGCCAACTGAACGGAAGTTGCTTCAACCATGTTCACGCTATAATCGCGTTTGGCTCTCTCCACTTCTGCCCACATACCTACAGAGCCCCCCTCACTCATTCACGAAGCCTGCCGGCCAGGTGGGTCAAATCGACTTCGGATGCCGTCTGGCCATTTTCACGGCGAGAATATTGGCTGTTAATGCACCCACTAGGAAAGTTGCACAATTTTCCTCACCAATCAAAGCGAGGGAGGCATTTTCTTTACTGTCTAGGAAAACTAGCAATCTGCCCAGTCTAGAGTACCTTCTTTCTAGCTGCACACTAAATCGTTTTATGGCAGCTTTGCTACCATGCTTTTACGGGGCAGAGGGCAGAAAGTAAGTGGCTAAAAGCAAAAACTGTTTTTTAGTGGACAAGACTGTTCCTGACGCCTGCGCAGAGACCGCCAGGTTGTCGGCAGGTGAAGGCAGGACTAGTGAAATATTAACCACAGGCCTTTCTTTTCTATCAGCACCTATTCGACTCCTGTCCGCAGGCAGTAATCCGCGCCTTAAAAAATAACAAAACAAAAAAACAACAACAACCACCAAAAAACCAGCACACAACTCTTGTACAGACGTGTAGAGTGAACAGGGACAGCATGTAAAATATAGAAACCAAACAAAATAAACCCCCAAGACTCGTTCTTCTACGTACACAGTTATGTTTTCTGCTCAGGTCACAGTAAAGCATAGCAAAAACCTGACTGATACTGGTACAATCACAAGAAGTAGCCGTTTCAAGCGCATCGATTTGCCTCCATGGTTAATGTCAAAACAACGTCATAAAACAAAACAAAACAATAAAGTCTTCGCCAGGTCACGCCTGAAAAGCGTTAAGGAAATTCGTTTTGAAATGTGTTTTTCGCGGCCTAAATAAGAAACGTAATGGATGGATAAAACAAGTAACTAAATAAATAAATAAATCGCCCACGGCATGCCTGTGCGATCAAGGTGTGTAACACAGCGAATGTATCTCAAAGGAATAGTTCACGTGTAGCGGCCCTCTTGACCAAAGTCTCAAAGGAGCGTCTGGCATCATCATCTGGCAGATAAGCGGCAGTTATTGGACACCAGGGGGGAACCCGGGGGAACGGCAGTGTAGACCAAGGCAGCCTTCATCTGCTCAATGCAACTGCGCACGTGCCAGATCATATATGTAATTCTAGTGATCATTGGTGCAGCGTGTTTGCATGCTCACAAAGTTGTTTTACGTCTTGCAAAAGCGGAGGGCAGGTGAACAGCTCTGCCGGCGAGCACAAATATTTCGCAAGCTTACGTACATCGTATAAAAAAAACCCTGATAACAAACCAGCTAAAAACATCTGCACCACGAATCTGAAAAAAAAAGAAGTTTAATCCGACCAGTAACGAAAATTGAGACGTTTCGCCTCAGGGAAAAACAACAACAACAACAAAAACTTGAGAATGACCGAGTAAATATGCTTATTGTACAAGCGTGAATCCTGGGGACCGGAGTTTATGGATTCCCTCTTGAAGTTACTCAGATTAACTAAGGCACAATACTATTATAAATGAATTGATGATTAGGGAGCTCGTCAAATGTTCGAAGGACACACACACACACACACACACACACACACACACACACACACACACACACACACACACGAGCGCGCACTCATCGCCGGCGCAGCCGCCGGAATAACGGATAAGCTGGATAATTTTCAGGCAACTCCCGATGTCACAGCGTTTCACAGACAGATGAAATATAAATACGTAACTCGACATGACCAAACACATTTTTTTTCTCTATCGCGGACACAATTTCCGACCCAAATTCCTTTCATGATGTCAACAGTTCTTCCTGCAAAAACTACTTTCAGGCACAGCGGATTCCTTTCCATCAGCTGTGCTGTCAGCTGTTGGGGCCGGACATGCATGCTGCTCCCGTAGCGAGCACACACACCAGATGGGCAGAGGCGCCGAACAGTACGTGCTGTGTGTATGTTTTCTGCTATCAGGTGCACATCTCCAGGATGGGATTCTGGCTTCGGCACGTCTTTCGCTCTCAGTATCACGAAGTGTGTTTGCTTTCTGATTTGTCCAATTAGCGGAAATGTATCTTGTCAGCGCTACGTTTCCTCTCGATTCATTGACGGGAGTGTGGAAAAAAGCGGAACAAAAACAGAAGCAGCTAGCACGAAGCGCTGTTTTCTCTTTGTTCTCAATTCTGTACTTCGACGCTTCACGTCAGTTTTACTTCAGGCGTACTTGGGAGATCTTTGATAACAGAACTTGTGAACAAAAATTTTTCCGGCAATACCCGTTTGAGTGAACTATGTCTGGAGTTCCATCAACAAAAACTTCAGTCAACCCTCTTAACGTCGGGTAACACACACACACACACACACACACACACACACACACAGAGAGAGAGAGAGAGAGAGAGAGAGAGAGAGAGAGAGAGAGAGAGAGAGAGAGAGAGAGAGAGAGAGAGAGAGATGATGATGATGAAACGTTTTTTATTCAGGATAGAGCATTTAGGCATTGCTGCCTATCTTACATGCTGTCCTGCTATTCTACATTAAAGGGTATTGAGAAATAAAATCAAAACAAACAAACAAACAAACAATAAAAAAGTTTTTAAAAAAAGAAAAAAAAAAAGTATAAACTATCTAGGGGAAATACAGGAGAAAATAATACACACGTTAAACAAATCAAAACATACGTGGCATGAGAGAGAGAGAGAGAGAGAGAGAGAGAGAGAGAGAGAGAGAGAGAGAGAGAGAGAGAGAGAGCAGAACAATTGGCAAACCCACTCGAATCCAGCAACTCGATCTAAAGCCGGAATGAACATTGCTCTCGTGTTGTTGGTTCGCGTGGTATTGGGTCACAGCTTGTTACAAGTAATAATTTACCTAATGATCAGCTGCAGAGTACACTCGTTCCCTCAAGTGTGCAGTCTAACTCGCAACACATGTGTGCATCCTTTCATGCACTTACATTTCTTGGAGTCGAGTTTAGAGCACGTCGTTTGATGTCTATTGCAAAGGCGTTCAAAAGGAAAACTATCCCTCTTGCCAAAACAAATAAAGGCCACGTCCGTTTCAGCTACGAAACCAATCAAGCTTGACTTTTTTTTTTGGTTTGTTTTGTTTTAGTGTTTTGCATGTTTTTGTTTTGAGCGACTCATTAACTCCAATAAACAAAGATATGCTCTTTTAACTTTTGAGGAGGGTTTTAAAATTGCACTTACAATGCAAACAGTGCAAAATCTTACTTACCTACGACCGAGTTGTTTTGAACGAGGCAGGCCATGCTTTTCTTGGTGGGTATGTTTCCAGTAGTCCTCGCCAGAGTGGCGGTTTGGGGGGTATTATCGGCCCCCGCCCGCACCTTATCACACAAAACTACACCAGCGGTGGACGGCAGCTAGAGACAGGCCGCATGAGTGGCATCACTCGCTAATAATCCCACCTGCCATGTTGGCTGAGCACAGCCATGCTGACCATCACACAACTAACTGTCCGCGGA
>JACVVK020000760.1:97500-145075 GCA_018292915.2 Batillaria attramentaria
AACATCTCCCTTCTCGTCCCAAAACCAACATCGTAAAACAGACAATCGCCCAAATCTTCTCTGGTCTTGGGTAAATATAATTTCCCCTTGCCGTAACACGGGTGTTCCAATATCTTATAATCAAGGCAAAAACGTGGTCTGCATTTCCAAACCAACACCGTATACATCACGAGATCAAAAGATGCCGTTGCGGCGGGAGCGTCTGCAGTAATAGCGGACGGAGAGTAACGCGTGTAATAGAAGCAAGCGCAAGTAAACATGTGATACCTCCTCCCCTCATATAAATCAGCACTAGTGAGTAGCACCTGACAATTTGTCGGGTCAGTGCTTGGCGACTCTCTTCCTTTCGTAAATTAGTGGACATAAAAAAGACTTTCCGTACAAAGCTACAATAAACATGGCTGAAGACGTCTGCTAGAGTTTATGATGTGGCTTGACTCGAGACAAATCTCGTATCCTTTTTTGTGGTTCTGATGTACTGTGGAAACCAAAGATTTCCGTTTTAAACTCCCAACCTCCAATAAAAAAAAAAAAAAAGCTGCAACATCATCGAACGTCTATGCAAAGGTTCCATTGCCAATGTCCTGGTCGTTAACCCTGACTGAATAACCAGCATCACTGACATCCAGATTCGAACTCACGCCCAAATATCCCCCACACCCATATGTACATGCCTGACAAATCTTCGAGAAACATGGAAATATCAAGAACAACCCATCGTGAATCATACAACTGTCAATAAATCTGTTCGTTTCGCCTCAGGAAACGGATCAACATAAAACCATCTAAATAACCGCAAATATACGACAAAGAGCGTCTGGAGCGATGACTGCGCCTTCCAGGGATCTTAACAGTCTACGACACATGTATGGAGTACATTAGACAGTCGCTCACAACCCTGAAACTCTAAAAGACTGAAGATGCCAGGCCTTTCCCTAGGGCGATTCTGACCAGCAGTCAGCAAAACAGCGTGGACAACCATCTCGTCTCTGTTTGGACTGCCATAAGAACCATGCCTAAGTCGGCACCGTTGTCTGCTTCTGAATGAAGTTTACCTCAGGCTGCACTAATGGACACTGTACAGATTTCAATAGGGTAAAATGGGCGAAGCGGGAAACTCAAGGTGCGCGTTTTACAAACAGTGTGTACGTAAGATTGTCTTCGCCATTTCAACTCTCACAAATATAAGGGTTAACAGGCTTACTAGTGGCGGTTCCAACAGCAAGTTTCATACACTCAACATGCACAGTTTTACTTATAAATATCTTGTTCCAAGTCATTTACAGGTAATTTAATGGACCTCGTAACACACACACACACACACACACACACACACACACACACACACACATGCGCGCGCGCGCGCGCACGCATGTACGTCTCAATATATACCTAGGACACAACAGTTGACAAAAATGAATTCGCCCAAAACAAACTTCTCATTGTTAAAATGATAGCGAACATAGTTAAAATGATAAGACGGGATGTTACGAAGAAAACTGTTAGCTCTGGCTACATCTGTTCTTATTGTTATACCGAATTGAAAGCGACGGATGAGCAGCACTGAGAAAGGATCATGCAAGAGTTGGTTGAATATCCCCTCACCTATCCGGAGTTATTAATCAGTCCATAAAAAGTGCAACATCTTTCTTAGCAACTCATCTGCAACTGACAAGAACTGCTTGTGTTTTTAAAACCTGCGTGCACTGCACAGTGATATGAACGAGAGAAAATACAGCGTAATGATGAAACGCAACTCAGAAAGGCAAGAGAGAGAAAAAAAATTATTTGTAGGGTACGCGACCTGTTACCTACCTGCCGCCGGCATGCTGCAGCAAATGCGGAAAGGCAGTCATGCGTCTTCTTGTTTTGACAGTGTTCCAAACTGTCTACCGCGACCCGAAGAAATGTCGCTGGGAGAAAAGTCAAGGGGGCTGTAGAATAACCTAGCTATCACTGATTGGTCTGCAAAAAAAACCGCACGCAGAACCAAGAAACTAACCATGCTGTACAGTGTGTGATCTGGGACCCTTGGAATACAGCACATGTGCCTGCCTATGTCAGAGCGTGTGTGTGTGTGTGTGTGTGTGTGTGTGTGTGTGTGTGTGTGTGTGTGTGTGAGAGAGAGAGAGAGAGAGAGAGAGAGAGAGAGAGAAAGAGAGAGAGACAGACAGAGAGAGAGGTGCAAGCTGAGGTATATATATATATAAAAAGCGATAGGGAAACAGAGGTAAGAAATCTGCAAGTCCGTGATGGCCGCGTGATAACGACAGAAGAAGCGGAGTGAAAATATCGGTGCTACTTTTAGTTGTTCCGTAAATAGACATCAGACGAGTCTGAAGCGTATTAGCTTAGCCCAGCTTATCCATACAATCACCGTGTATGTCTCAAAACCTAAACTGATTTCTTTGAATTTAGATACTTATGCAGATTTCTTTCACGGCCTTGTCTTCGAGTGTTTGGTCTTCGGTGCTGTTTCCACCGTTAAAAAAAAAAAAAAAAATTTTGGTTGGTGGAGTGAGGGGATGTAATCTGAAGCAGCTCAGCGTTTGTTTTGGAACTTTTCGACTTGCTGTATTTGTCTTGTGCACTTACGATGTCTTTCACCAACTTCACCTTCCTTGAAAAAAGAAAAAAAAAAAAAAAGAAAGAGAAAACAAAGAAAAAGAAAAAAAAAAAAAAAAAAAAGAAAAAGCGGGAAAACAGGAGGAAGATTCCAATCTGGGGCTATCATGGTAGTTATCCCACCTGGCTCAGTGGCCATTGGCCTTTTCCTTGGCATCGCTGGCCTTGGTCAAAGAAAACATGTTCCTCATTAAGTATATTCAAGGCTGCCAAGGAATGGAAATGGAATGTCCGCTAGATGTCAGACCAGCGGCGGACCACTCCAGTAATGACAGATGGCCTGTTCACATTTTTGACATCCGGATTTTTTTTTTTTTTTTTTAAACCAGCAAAACACAAGTCAACGAAATGCAAGTGCACACTCCATAAACTGTTTTTGCTCTGAACACTGATGGGGATCGATCGGAAGTATAATATTAAACAATTTCCCCCTGGCGGAAACATGCTGCTGTCATGGTGGAGTGGCCGGGGAGGGAACGTAAACATACAATAATCGGCAGCAAAAGCAAACTGGGCCCGCGGGCCGATGGCTAGGCGCTGGGGTCTTTGACCTTCACGCAGAGTTTCCTCAGCAGCTGACGTTCCAAGCGGTACGGTTTTACTCCCCGACTGTTCTGAACGACCTAACTTCGATAAACCGGGGAAGCAAACCAAAATCTATCCTTTGTCATCTACTCAATATCCACCTTGTGGACTACTGTTAGTGTTACATGTGGGGTGTAAATAGGGGACTAACCACTTGCGTTTAGCGAGTTCACCAAGCTTCTGTGGTAGGGCTGACAAAACACTGTATGACCGAATGGGCAAATGGCAGATTGCTCATCTCCTCCCCTCATCTAGACCCATCAGCTCCTGTCAAGCCGGGAATGACGTTTTGGGTGTTGTAGCCCCGCTGTGGATGCCTACCTGGCAAAAAGGTAGTTCACCTACGCACGTAAGTCATCGTCTACTGAAGCGAGTAGCACCAACTGCGGTGATAACTCATATTCCCTAGTGCACTGAACCACAGCCCAATTCCCGTTGCCTGTCAGCTGTAACTCCATCCTTGCCAAAAGTCAGATATACTTTCACCTTTTACTAGTATGTGTGCCACAATCCACGCTCTCATACCCTGGTTCCTGCTAAACACAACATATCACGGAAGCAAGCCACGACAAACGCTAGGAGCAGAAGTAGTACGGGGTCAACTCGGAATTGGCTTATTCAATAGCCTAGACAATCACAGAATTAACAGTCACTTTAACACTATTCCTACCAAGGTGTGGCAGAAAGAGAATCGGAATAACGGGGAATCCCTGTGTGCAGTTCAAAACGTGTTTAAAGTGCCAACAAGAACAATGCATAACTGCAATCAAATGCATGTTGCTTGTCGAGGCAAACGTATTACTCTATCACTTCACCCCACAAACACGGCAAGATAAAACTCATTCATTTGGACAAGTAACCTGTTAGGTGTTGGAGTGGTTCTGAGTGATGACCCTTGGTTATAATATATACACAGTAAGCTGACAACAGTCATTAGCAATGCTTCATTTACCAGACCCAAAAGCAGTGTAGTTCAGACCAATTTCCCACCCCCTGCAACACCCGTGATTAGCTACTGACAGCCTGAGAGGAACACGATGGAGGTGGATGAAGGATTCTGATTTGTACTCCCCCATGTTCCCCGCAACTGATGTGTCCATGAGATACGCTACGTTAAGATCGCTTTTACTACTTACTCTAACACATTTTAACACACAGACAGTGGTAAGGGTCCCAGGTTACAAAATTACCCGTGTACACTGGAGTGTCCCTTGACATTACTGAGAACCAAGAAACCCCTGGAAACCATTAGGCTAAGAGTGCCAGAGTGGACAGTCAGTCCATCCCCTGACCATCAACAGTACCCCGACTATCAACAGTACCTGGCGCCAACATACACACAGCCATTCTGCTTGACTGCCATCTGTTTGAAGTTACCCATCGCGGCAAAACTCATTACGGACCTCACACACCTCATCTCTACCGCCTCCTCTGGTGTCTGTTTTATGAATATGAGCAGCTGGCACCTTTTTCATGTTTTCATCTGCAATTGTTATTACCTGATACTCGTGGCAGTGATAACCAGTTACATTCCGAACAGCATGGTCCTTTCTTCTCCTGTTTCATTTTAATTAGTATCCACTATCTGCTGTTTTCTAAAAGAGGGTTGCTGTTTACACTGCTATGCAATGTGATGCAGCGGCTAATGCAGGTAAATGGGATCGTTACAGTTATATCTTAGGAGTAGAAGTACATGTAGTCGACCCCCCCCCCCCCCCCCCCCCCCGATCTGTACAGAGACAGGTGCGTATTATTGCTCAAAAGGCTAAAAGAAAACAGCAGTCCGATATGCACAAAAAATAAATTCAAACGCAAGTGAAATGTCAGTGTTATTATTTTTTTTATTATAAAATTATTAAAATTATACAATCTTGTTTCATCGACACTCAGCTTTTTTTTGCTTTTTAAAAAAAAATCATGTATCCCATGGTTGAGACTGCTCTGCAGAAAGTGCACAGAGTGGTTTCCGCAACCAGCAGTAACTCCAGGTGCAGCAGCAAAGATGCACCCCGCTGGAACACTTATTGTGTATGCCGCTACCACCTGACAGGCCCTGATGCATAGATCGCAACACTGGTATGCAGAGCTCAGCCAGCCTGGGTTTGTTGGAGCGTGTTACTGTAAGCACAGAGCCACAGTAGCTCCTGCAACCATTTAAACAAACCAGTGTGCAGGCACGAGTATGCCGAATCCTTTGTAACTCTCTCTGCAAAGAGTGGTACTTGAACAAGGCACCGGAGACTCGCGAGATTTTGTCAGTTAAAAGAAGACTTAAAAAAAAAAAAAAAAAAAAAGGCCCTTCAGCTCAAGATCTTAGGAAGTGTTTCTGGCGAGATAGAAATCAAATACACAAAGGAAAGAGGAACAAAATGGATGTTTTGAGAGAGAGAGAGAGAGAGAGACAGAGAGAGAGAAAGAGAGAGAGACAGAGAGTCAAACGAGACAACTGAAACTGAGGCTGGAGCCAAACCCTGCTGATTTCAGGCAATCTGAGACCAAATATTACCAGACTAGTACTACCTAACAAAGCCCACACCCACCCCATCCTATGAACCTCCCACTCCACCATTTACCCCTTCCTTGCTGGTAACCAACATCTCTACACACTGAGCAAGCAACGGCACCACACACCCATGGGCAGATTCAGCCCCCCTCTAGTGAGCAGTAATGGTCAGGCAAGTTTATGAAACTTTATTGACCTTAAGGACCAGCAGCGAAGTGGAAACATTACCCAGAATGTTGAAATAGTGAATGTGATATTACTAAAAGAGCAAAGCCCAGATTCAGCCTTAAGTCGAAACAGTGCATACTTTTTGCTGTACAGCACAGTGTGCAGTTCACCCCTGGCAGGGGTCGATTTCTTGGTTTCGTTCCTGTACTGGATGTAGGCAGTGTACCTGATTCCAGACCAAACCTACATTAACACATGACTGATTTGTTGTGGCTGAAACTGCAAAATGTATGATTTTTCCTCCAGTGATGAACTGTTACACGCCTGTACCACTGGTCCAAAGACAACAGCTATGAGTATGACAAGTATTCTGAGGAGATCTGATGAACATTCTCCTGAACAGCAGCTTTCAGTTGAGCCTCTGACCATTCTCACCTCTGTGTCAGTGAATGCAGGTGTAGTCGCCAAGAGGCCCCCTTTTTTTTCAGTACAGCATACCTGATGATTTCACAGGTCTTTGCAGTCATGTAACAGTTCAACTACGATCCTACACTTTTTATATCAAATTCAAGCCTCATAGTCATACCTTTATTGCCAATTTTTTTAACTGAAAGCCTGGATCTCACTTACCTTGTGTGCGAAAAGCTCTGCGAAACGCCCTCTGACACCAGTAACTAAAAAAAAAAAAAAAAAGAATTTCTCAGCTATAAAATTAATACCAAATAGATATATATATAAAATACAAAACTGAAGAACTGTGTGAGTGTGCATGCCCTGAGCTACATGTATACATACTGATTTATAATCTATAGTATTACTTTACACTCTTACACAGTAGACCATTTAGTTTAGATGAGACCACAGGTCCTCTGGGCATAGTACTTCGTACATAAAATTGCATCACCTATTGCGACATTTTGTGTAAATATGAAAAAGCCATTGAGTGAACTTTTGTTGAGCAGAACACAACTGCGGAAACTAGACAAGAGAGACTGCAGAAACTAGACAAGAGAGAGAGAGAGAGAGAGAGAGAGAGAGAGAGAGAGAGAGAGCATTTTATGGGTGCCCAGCAGCCTGCATCTACAGGCTGCCGAGATGCTGTGAACATTCCCTGGTCCAAGGGACGTAACTGCTGCTAATTCTGCAGAATGGGTTCAGAGTAAATTATGCAAAGCCTCTGTGAATTCAATAGCTGTAGTTAAAAAGCAAACAAACAAACAAACAAAAGAGGAACTTCACCTTTACAATAATTTACAACAAAAAGCCACTTTAAACTTTAGGGTCCCATTCAATGGAACAGAAGATTCTTGTGATCAGATTCTGAGGCTGTAAAACAAAAACATACCTGGCTTCAGATCTCTGTCAGATGTGAAAAGTTGTAGCACTAGCACTGCTGATGTTACTGTGCTTGGCAGGAAATATAGGCCATCATGTCTGCAAGTGCCACCAAAGGCAAAAGATCATGCAGTGCAACAGAAAATGCATGTCAGAAATATGTGGGACCATACCCAGCACATTTTTACAACTTCCTGCTGTGCAGTACTAACATTAACGGAATTATGGTTTTATAAGATACATTCATACAATGTACGTATTATCATATATAGTGGTGTGTCAAGCAATAATTTGGCAGACAACAGTGATATCTCACAACACCACCTATGCAGTTTGATTTCAACTGCTTCCAGTATTGGCTGGGTCTCTGTTTAGCAACTGGGAGCTTTGTTGCTGGTAGAAATCATGCACTGTTAACACAAAAAAGTGCCTGGAAGGGTTCCAAGTTCTAGAAAATGCTAGAGAATGTAATTTGTGACAAAAAAAACAAACAAAAACAACTCCTGAACCATGTAAAAATAATGTTATCCTCCATAAAAATGTTTGGAGACATGGAAACCCTAAAAAATTTCTGCAGGGGGGTATGAAAACCCTTTAAAATCAGTGGAGACATGAAAGAGATCCAGCAGGAGGTTGGGCACCACACAAATCCTCATTATTATGATTATTGTGAAAAACCCCTTGTCATTTTGTAGGTCTGCAACCCTGATATTCATAATCCTATTTCTACTGTGCTTGGATTTTGCGAAAACTGATTTAAAAAAAAAAAAAAATGGTGAGAGCACAGACCCATCTGCTACATTTTTTTTATATTTTATGTTTGCACTGATGACTGATAACTTTTTAAGTTTCATAAATGGCTATACCTGTTTTCTCTTCCATTTTTCCTCAATTCTCTTTTTTCTTTTTTCCCCCCAATATTTAAAAAAACAAACAATACAAACAACAGCAACAACAACACTGAAAACATTGCAAGAAGTGTTACTAAGCTTCAGTTGCCCTTGGGAGTGCCCACAGATCTACTCTTGAAATAGTTTACTTTCGTGACTGATATATAATAAATTATAATATTATATTAAACATAAAAGCAGTACACTGATGCCTGCTTGCCACATGGACATGAAATTAAAGCAGGTGATTCTCTGTGAGCTAATAAAGTTATAAACAACAGCAACATCATCGGCAATGCCTGCAGTGCTTCCCATTACAATGAGCAATTTACAAACAGAAATCCAAAAATGATGCAGAAAATTTTTAAGATCCTGCATCCCAGGGATGCACACCTTGTTCTGGTACTGCCCTGCCCATCCAAACGATCTTTGCTCAGCGCTGATGGCAGAATAGCTGTACAAGCAGTGATGATTACTGATGAAAGTTCAATGACCGGCCAGAAGAAGAGACCAGCAAGTCTAAAAGCTTGAACCCACGGCCAGAGACAGCAGCAGTGGAGGGGTTGAAAAAGAAAACAACAACAAAACCTGACATTCCTAAGGGACTCACAAAAATTGCTGAAGGACTCTCTGAAAGTCTAGAAGTTTAGTGTGACACCTATCAGATTAAACACTGGCCTGCTTTTGTCCCCAGCCTCATGTTTGCTCAATGCCATCCTGTAAGATGCTGTAAATGTGAAGGTATCTAAGTGACAAGATGTAAAAAAAATTTTATAATCCCGTGAGAAATTACAGTGATACGATGTTAATGGGGCTGATGCTACCATGTTAATGCCCACAGATTGTTGAGCTATTTTTTGTGCCATCATTACACCACTAGAAACATGGACAGTGACAACATCTGCAATGCTGGCACTGAGCCAACAGAAGCATACTCAATGATGTGGAGACCACACTGAGCGCTCCAGAAATGTAACAACAATTGCAGAATTTGAATGTTTAACCGCTCGCTCATAGTGTAAACAGACTGTACTGCTTTAAGACTAAGAGAGCTCTGTCCTACTACTGATCATCAAGAAGTATTTGGAGCATTCACGAGCAAAGGTGTTCCAAAACACAAGCTGGCTCAGCAAAGATGGAATCATCACATTTGAAACTACCTAAACCGCTCAGAATGACCTATGAGCCTGTGAATGTAAAAATCCTGCTGCCTATTCATGTTGCTGTCTCTGCCTGGCTGTTTAACCTGTCCACCACAGTGGAGAAAAACTGAAGTGGGGCCATCCTGGCAGGTGGTAAATTCCATGGCCTAACAGTGACAGCTATTACACATTAGACCAGGATGGTTTACAATCTGATAGGCTACTTACAATGCAAAAACAGTTACCACATGTGCTGTCAGAATTTGTTAGCTAAGTAAAACCAGTAACCATGAACTCTGCTTTGGTATTTCTTCAATTAATGGTGCTGATTATCCGGTTGATCAGCTGAAGCACACATATTCTGATAATCCATTTGTTGTTTTGTTTGGTAGACTCCTTCTCCGGTAGTTGTATGTTGTTTGCAAACCAAAAAGTACTTCCTTAATCCAATTAATGGGCTTCCGCTGCCCCCAGTATGGACCTGCGTACCAAACACCGTGCTTTGCAGCATTCATGGGCTGTTATCTACTGCACTTTGGTCGTCAATAAAAGGTTGCCCGCATCCAAACAAACATCCCTCACAGGTGAAGAGTACTGTTATTTCCTGTGATAGTATGATTAGGCCTGCCATTTTCAATGATTTGTGGAGCCACCATGGGACCATCCCACCCAAAACATGCTTGTCATCGTGTCTCGCTGTTGGGTTTTTACCCTGATCACAACCACTGAGTCTTTAGGTAGATTCTCTATCAAGGTGGAGACGTGAGGCATTTAAAAACCATAAGACTACATATTTAGACTCGATGGCTCCAGCGACACCCCAAGACATTTTGCAGACGAGGTAAGGTATCATCATTACAGCTCAGAATGCAGTCATATGTTTGTCAGCCGTGCAAAGGAAGACAATGAATGCTGTAAATCAAATCTGAGTACAGAAACAAGCATAGTCCCCATCACATAAACTGAATCATCAGTAAACAACTTTACACACCTCAAACAAACACGGAAATCATCCTGACACCCTCCTGTCCTTAGACATGTAAATAGGGCGCCATGTTGCGGTACCCCGGATGAGAACGAGAGGGAATGGCGTCATCATAACGCTGACGGGAAAAGTGTGTCATGTTTTCAACCAATCATCAGGGGTTAATAGTGCAACTGGGTAAAACGTCATCATTATCTGTTTTGCAGCTAGCTTTTCCAGTTTCCCTTGCTACAGCCGTCATATCCGGTCAGCGTTATGGCTACTTCCTATCTCGAAAATGGAGTTGGGTGATCGTCTGCCAGTTTTTTCCTTGAAATCCTTATTGTGTGTATCACTGTCAAACCGATTTTTGCTTTCTGTTGATTGCACATCCATCCACAAATGTGCAAATTAGTTACAATTGGAACCCAGATAAGCGCTCGAAGAAAGATGGACAGCTATTACATTTTTTTTTAACACTGAGTGACTTCTGCGTCTTGAGCAGCAGCAGCAACGAGATGCATGAGAGGATGAGGGGCACTTTGAAAAAGAAAAGAAGAAGGCAGTTTGAGTTTATACATCCTTACGTTATTACATTGCACGTACGAAAGGAGGTTCATATTTCTCAGCAGCATTATGTTTTGTAGAGTAATTTTGACAACTAGTCAAATTTTCTTTGATTTCAGGTCTGTCACTGTCATGACTGACATGGTCTTTCAACGTTGAGGTAAAACCCGTGTCTGCTTCTTGAAATATCATGGCTCAAGTTGCTGAAGAAGCAGCATCAGAGGTTTCCTCCTCAAGCAATGTCATTCGAGAGTCGAGCAGTGAGCTCCCATTAGCTTCCAACCATCAGCCTGAACTTCAGCCTACGCAAGAAAGTACTACACCAGTAACCACTACTCGTCAGACAGCTCAGAATGTCAACGGAGGAAAGCAGGAGGGTGACAAAAAGCCTCCTACAAAGAAAACGCCCAATGACTTCATCTTTGGCAAATCAATTGGAGAAGGCTCATTCTCTTCAGTAAGTGATGCAGTTCTTGAGTGGTAGGTGCTGCAAAATTTTGTTTGCATTCAGGTTTGCCAATTGTCATGCTGGCAGTTAAATCCTTATCACACAATTTATGAACCTCAGACTTTTACAGTGAATACTAACAAAACTTGATTTTGTTCGTGTAAGAGGTTTGTGAATTTCAATTTTTCAGATTGCAAAAGTGTATCAGAATATGTAAGTACAGTATAATAGAAAGGAAAAGTTGTCACAAAACGTTATTTAACTTTAGCTAGTTACACTAATTTTTTTTATTTTTATTTTTTGGTTACTACTGTTGTTTGTGTGTGTATCAGTTAATGGTTTACCTTTGTTGACATGGAATGTTGTTTTTTTTTTTCTCTCTCTCTCTCAAGGTGTACCTAGCAAAGGAAGTTAGCACAGGAACAGAGTATGCAAGTAAGTAAAGTTAAGAGGGTTTCAATACAAGCTTCAGTATTTATTTAATATGATACATTTAAATGAAAAGAAGAAAAATGTTATTTCTGCATGCAAAATCTTTTTTTTCTGACCACATTGCTGAGTTTTAGCATCTGAAAAGGAGCTGCTTTTAGTTTGAGTACACACGAGGATTATGACCTTGTTCTGTGCAGTCAAGGTGTGTGACAAGAAACACATTCTGAAGGAAAAGAAGAGTGAGTACATCATGCGAGAGAAGGCAGTCTTGACCAAGGTGAACCATCCATTCATCATTCGACTTTATTACACATTCCAGGATACTGACCGTTTGTGTATCCTTTGGCTGTTTTACTTCCATTATAGTTATAGTTTCATGTACCGTTTCTGTTTGATACTTATCTCAGATCAATTTTTTTTTCTTTCAGTATTCATTCTTTTTTAACTTGACTGTTTATGGGTCTGTCTGTCTGAAAGCTTTTCTGATTCACTTTTTCTTTAAGTGACGAAACCTGTGTGTTTTGCATTTTGGAGTTTGGGATCCGTACATCTGTACTGACAGAAGTGCATGTGTGTGACACGTTGTCATATTCCTACAGACATTGTGTGACACGTTGTCATATTCCTACAGACATTGTTTACAACACCCAGCATGGCTTGTGGTTTGACTGTAAGAAAATTTCATTTTCCTTGACAGTTTTACAGACTTTGTTTTACAGTATGCTCGCAAAGGGGAGCTGTTGTTTTATTTAAACAAGTTGTCATCATTTGACATGCCTTGCTCAAGGTTCTATGCTGCAGAAGTCGTGGAGGCCCTTGAATATTTGCAAACTCAAGGAGTGATTCACAGGTAATTTACATAACTTAAAATGATTTGTTGATATTGTCCAGAGAATGTACTGTATAACTATAATCATATAGTCTGCCAGATTTATGTGTTTACCTGTTTTGGTTTTCTTTGTATGGAAATTATCAGAGCTGACCAGTTTACCACAAAATTGTAATGTGCACTGCTGCAAGATTTTTTTTTTTTTCTGGTATATAAATTTGTAAAGAATGGTAATAGGTTGAATTTTCACAGGGGAATAAACAGTCACATGCGCCAGTAGTAGTTTTTGATCATACAATTTGAAGTGTTCCTTAAAAGTTTACTGGATTTGTCATTTCTGGTGTATGCTTTTACATTTCTGTCATGGTTGCCTATCTTTGTTTGTCCCAGGGACTTGAAACCTGAAAATATTCTGCTAAATGAGCGCATGCACATCTTGATCACAGACTTTGGGTCTTCAAAGATAATCAAAGATGACAAAGCTGATAGAGGTAAGCTTAAGCCTGAGAAAGAAGGGAAAGAAAACAATAGAAAACAAAATAAAGAAATCAAAATACAGTACAACCCCTTTCTGGCAACCACCATGTCAAGATGCCCCTAGTATGTGCTTCTTTTTGGCAACCACCCCTTCAAGCGGTCACCAGCCTTTTCAGATTGGTGCTCAGACGATGCTGGATTTTAGACCTATTTTAGGTAACTACCTCTCTTTAGGACCGCTTTAGTCTAGCCGAAGGGTTGTCATATGAAATTGTAACAATTCACGTTTGGTGAATTGGCATGTAGAATCAAAATAATTTTTTAAAAAGTCACACTGATATGTTGTCAGAACATACATACATAATGACTTAACACATGACAGTTAAAGTCTTTAAATTAATTTGTGATAACAGCAAAGGTGATAATGGCAGTTCACCATTAGCACCCAGTGATACGGCTTGTTTTGTGATGATTCTCTACATCTGTCACAGATGAAGCCAATGCTAATGCCAGTGCCAGCTCTAGCAAACCAAGCCACTCAAGGCGAAACTCATTTGTTGGAACAGCACAGTATGTCTCACCTGAGGTTCTCAACTGTAAGCAGGCTTACTACAGGTGAGTTTGTACAAATAAGCAACAGAACAAGAGTTAGTATGATGTAATGTAAACAGTTATAATACCTTGTATTTGCTGTCATGTTGTTTTATTATTAATGCCACTGGTAAAAAAAACAAATTGAACAGTGGCTTGGCTGTATTTTCTGGTAAGTACATTCATTTGTGTGTGTGTGTGGCTGTTTTTTGTTGTTGTTTTTTTTAAAACAAATTTTGGATAATTGAAAATGAATAGAGTTCCTTCCAGTGTGAGAAATTTATGATTGTGAATAGGTGTCGCATGTTGTCCGATAGATTAGGGATTGATGTAGTGAACAGGATTAAGTTTGCACTTTGTCAAGTATTTTTTCTGGTTTTTAACACAGCTCTGACTTGTGGGCGCTTGGATGCATCATCTTCCAGTTTCTTTCTGGAGGAACTCCTTTTCATGGAGGGTAAGCAAGAACATTGTGACATTAGTGGCAGTAAACTGCACATTTTTTACAGTGATTATTTACTATGTTAAGGGTGGCTTTTGAAAGAAAACACATTTACGTATGCATGCATGCGCGCACGCACACACACACACACACACACACACACACACACACACACCAGACATTAGATTCTCATGTGATTTCATAGAAATCCACAATTTCGGGGTGCTGCACCGGACCCACCAGGCCCCAAGACTGTACTTTTACCTCTTCTTTTTTTTTTTCTTTTTTTTTTAGAATCCCATGTCTGCACACACACACACACACACAGAGTTTTAACATTAGGAAAGTGGGCTAGAGTCTTTGTCAGTACTGTTGGTCGGTACAGCTGGTACTTTCACATGTGTGCGTGTGTGTGTGTTTCTTATTAGTCACCATCTGTTCCAGCCACGAATATCAGATCTTCCAGAAAATCTGCAAACTAGAATATGAATTTCCAGAGGGCTTCAATACGGCAGCAGCTGACCTTGTCACGAAGCTTCTGGTATACATTCATTTCATCTTCTGTCCAATAAGTCAGTGGCAAAACTGTCATTGCAGTATCTGTTTAATACTGTTTTTAATCACCCATACAATATATCCTTTGTAGAGTTTTATTCCTGTAGTGACTTTATCATTGCTTTGTTTGGATTGTTCATACATGTACAAATGACTAGTAGCAATGTACCCAGCATAGAATTCACAGCTCTTTACAGAAATAATGAGAGAGAGAGAGAGAGAGGGGGGTTTGACCTATTTCTCATCACACTCTGCTTAGAAAAAAAAATTCCGTAACATTTTTGTAGGGCTTAAAATCTTCCAACTTTGGGTGGATTTCCACATTTGGCTAAAAACTGTCCTCCCAAACAGTGTGTTTCCTCCTCAGAAACACTTAATATAGTGCCAAAATGCATTGAATTGCACAGATTTTAGTCTAATTTTAAACCCTTTTCCTCCAAAACAAGTGTTATCTCCTCTAAAGGGGCGGTCGGTGGTCTAGTGGTTAAGAGACTTGTCACCAATGCGAGAGATGGGGGGATCGAGTCCCACTCGGGGCAAAGAATTTTTCCTTCTCGTATGTGGCACCGATCATTCGGGCCGATCATCGGGGCTTCTCTCCGGGTACTCCAGCTTCCTCCCCCTCTGCTTTGGAAATGTTCAGCCCACCCAATTTGAAAAATAAATGCAATTCTAAATTCTGAAATTTAAATACTGTAGCTGAGCTGGCCCTTCGCACCACGTGATTGTAATGTGTTTATGTCCAGTGTCTGAGAGAATGCGCGTGATTCACGTAAGCATGCGTGGTGGGTTCAGTTCGCGGCGCTTTGAGCCAATGCACGAAATTTGGTAAAGCGCCTATACTATACTCATTATTATTATTATTATTATTAAAGCAATTAAAACCATACCAGAATGCACCAAATTGCACAGATTTTTGACTAATTCAAAAAAAGGAAAATCTGACTCTGAGGCAGCATGTGGCTTTTCTACTTTGGCTTTAAGTGCTACACACTTTAGCTCCATTTGGATCATGGACCATTTTGAGCCGTGTTTTTGGTGTGTGTTTTACCTCTTAGGTCATTGACCCTACCAAGCGCCTGGGGTGTACGGAGTTGGGTGGCATGCAGAAGCTGCGGGAACATCCTTTCTTTGAGGGAGTCGTGTGGGAGGGTCTGGAACACCAACAGGCACCAGAACTGATGCCATATCTTCCTGCCACGGACGGCAACCCAGAAATGTGGAGCAACCAGACACGTGTATGTTACTTTTTGAGACTTCATTAATGGAGATTATTGGTCACTCTGTGTGAGTCACTGTGTGTGTGTTGGTGTGTGTGTGAGGAGCCACAAACACTGCTGTCACATTGCAACCAGTGTTGCACTGCTTCTTAACAAGTAACAATTCTTGCCGTTTTGATCTGTTGTGCATACATTGTGCGCATGTTGTTTGTGTGGTACGTACAGTAGTGTCATGCTTCTAACACTGCTCATTCTTCAGACTGGCTTTGATGACCGTCGCCTTGCAGAGATCATCATCAGCAATGATGGACAGCATGACCAGGTGTAAGTCTTGTTTGATTCTCTGTGGATAACTATGTGATAGAGCTAAATGACAACATGCGTGACAGCATTATTCAGTTTGCATTGATGGCAGATAAAAATTTTCGTCACAGCATTTTTTATCAGTATCATGGATGGAGCTTGGTGCACTCTGTCCAGATTGTGTCCATTGTGATTTTGCGGACCTTGTGGTGTGTATTGAAGGTGAGAAGTCAAAGCATGGTTCTGATTTGTTTCTGGCAGGTTGTCTCAGCCAAAAGATGAAATGAGGAAAAAGCTGGAGCATCAGGCAGCCACCAATGAATTCCACTGTTTTGTTGAGAACAACCTCATTCTCAAACAGGGCAAAGTCTTCAAGCGCAAGGTTTGTAAAATACACTCTTTTTTTTTCTTTTTTTTTTTAAAGGAAAAAGTTCATTTTTTGTAGACACATAATGTTGCAATGAACAGGCTTTGCAGTCAGTATGACACCTACTCAGTCCCCCCCCCCCCCCCCCCCCCCCCGCCCCAAACACAGGTAAGACACACACACACACACACACACACACACACATGTGGAGAGGATTTTCCAGTGCAGCAGGGTTTTTCCATGTTAAAACATAAGTATTTACCAATCTTTTTGTGTGTTGAACAGGGTCTTTTTGCCCGCAAGCGCATGCTGCTTCTGACTGAGGGACCTCACTTGTACTATGTCGACTATGCCAACAAAGTGCTGAAGGGAGAAATTCCATGGTAACCAGGGGGAACTGATGCACTCATATGCACACCTTTTCATTTTTCTTTCACGTTTTAATTTTGCAAAATCTTAACTTTTCTTAAGCAGGCTATTTTCATGTTTACTAATCCAACTTATATTTTGGAACAGTTTCGCTTGTGAATGCACCTGTACGCTGGAAATACTCTATGATTAGTAAAGCTCTTAATGCGATACACTTTTCACAACAGTTTAAGGGGTTAAACATTTAAATTCTAGGACTGTTTGTACAGCAGTCTTGCTCAGCGTATCAGCTGTGTCAGTGTGTATGCTTCTGTTGGCTCAGTGCCAGCATTTGAGATGTGCATGTGTTTAAGTGGTGCGATGCTGGACAAAAACGGCTCAGAACAGTCTGTGAGGGGAACAGTCATAAAGACTGCCCTTTGAACCATTTCCATTTTGACGAATAACAGTTTTTTCCCCAGATGTTCAGGATGTTTCGATCAGGCAGTGCTTTCTGCTAACTTTAATGCTGCATCTCTTACTTCCCTTCAGTTTATCTTGATAATTACAGATTTGTTGTTGTATGAAAGTGTTACGCTGCGTAAGAGTGCTTGACTTACCTCAAGTATTACATGTACGTGCATCTCTTCGCTTTCCAGGTCAAAGTCCCTTCGGCCTGAAGCAAAGAATTTCAAAATCTTCTTTGTCCACACGGTAATTTTTTTAATGCTTTCTCTAATTTCTCCTGCCCTGCAGTAACGAGTTACATAAAAAGAACATTGGTCCTTCAGCTTGTGTGAATATTGCTATTTTGTGTTATTGGTCAGTGAGTAGGGTGATATGAAATTTTATTATATATTTTTCTGTTGCATATATCTGCATCTTCTCTGCCTCTCCCTCTTGCTTTCACTGTGTGTGTGTGTTTGTGTGTGTGTGTGTGAGAGAGAGAGAGATATTGGAAGAATGATTGTTCATTGGCATGGTGAGGGCAGTGTAAAATTACAGGATGGCTTCATTTCCCCTTGCCTCTTGTCACTCTTTCTCTGTTTATTTACTAAGCCCTTCCCTCTTCTCTTTCTGTCTCTGAAATCTTGCTGTGTATTGACAGCCAAACAGAACATACTACCTGGAGAGCAGAGACTCTGATGCCCATGACTGGGAGAGGAAGATCAACGAGGTCTGGCAGCACTACTATGGTAGCAAGGATTGACAGCCTCTCTTCTCCTTAACTCCACTGTTTGCTGCCGTCCCATTTCTCATCTTGCAATCAAGAATCTGCCATAGGGATTTCACTGCAAAAGGAAGTGGTAGAGAACCAGCCGGTCCTCTTGTGGCACTCAAGAAACCAGCCGGTACTCTTGATGTACAGTACGCTTTTTGTTAAAGGGCTGGAAAACTTCAGCCCCACTTTTCAGCTCACTCCACCCTGTGAAACTGCTTTTTTTTTTTTCTTTTTTTTTTTTTTTGTACTACTTTATTGTCCCTTTTGAGAAATTTGGGCTGGTTACTCCGGGGGAAGCGTGTCGCCGCAGTGCAGCGCCACCCAATACCTGTCTCTTCTTTTAAAAAAAAAAATTTTTAAACAATTTTGCTGGGGGAGGAAAGCCGTATAACCCAGAGAGAATCTCTCGATGAGGAGCCCGGCAGCCAGGAAAAGCCGGTATCACATATCACAAGCTCGACCTGGGCTCAAACCCACGCTTCATCGCCATGACATTGGTGACGGCTGTTCAGTAGAGCAGCGGCTAAATCCGACGCGCTGCCTATTAGACCACCGCTCACCCCCAGGTTGTGGTATGTTAGCACTGTTACCTCGTGCAGGGAAGGAGCAATGCAGTTTGCTCCTGGAGAACATGGGCGACTTATTTTTTGTGAGAGACAGCTAATACGGCTGTTACCACTGCACTGTGCATAACTTTGGGACTGCTACTGGGATGGTGCGGCAAATTTATGCAGATGCACGGTGAATGAACTGTGATGTGAGAAAGCTCGAGAGAATTTTTTTTCCTATGTCAGCCCTCTTTGTGCATTTTTGTCTTTCATGCCTGATGACTTATTATATTTGCGAGGACGGAGTGCTTGGAGTGAATTTTCAGCAAGGAGATCAGATGATATGTGTGCTGTTGGAATAGTTACATTTGCCTAATTGTTGCATATTGTATTTTATTGTATGCTTAGAAGTCATATATATATATATATATATATATATGTTTCTTTTTCATGGTTGGTTGTTCATGCATGTACTGTTTGAATGTATAGTTTTTGCTCAGTGACTGACTGATGACACTATAGCAAATGCTCGGTGTAGTTGATTATACCTGTATTGCTGTGAAGTTGATTTAGTAAAGGCGCAGAAGAACCAGTTGTTGATTGTACATGTTAACCTAGTCATAGAAATGTATGAACAGGTATTGTTCAGTTGTTTTTTAGCAAGACACCTCTTCAAAATGCTGGAGAAAGATATAGCAATAGTTGCTTGATCAGCTGTGGTCTTCACTTTTTAATTTCCAGTACCTTGATGTGAAATCTGTTCAGTTTTGCGAAGGGTATTTCTTTTGTCGCTGGCTTTCCTTTTCCACAAGGAATTTCATGTCGGTGACTGGTTACTGGCAATTGATCAGAATATTACCTATTTTTTGGACACAGCAATAATCCCTGTATGGGCACTTCAGCCTTTACTGTTACTTGTGCTGGACTGGGTGAGAATACAAAGTCAAGTCACTCAAGGTTCTTTGTCAGCAGTGCCAGTGCTTATCACTGAGAGAGAGAGAGAGAGGTCTCAGTTGAAGATCATTATTTACAGAGTTACAAAACTCTCAAAATACCACTCACTCAGTGAATCTGAAGCCATTGCCTAAAACAGTGATCAAACACTGATGAACAACAAAGTCATATGTTGAGTTCAGTTTAGGATTATTCTAACACGGTTAATCTGGTACCTGATTTTTTTTTTTAATGTTTACATGTTATAAGGTGTACTTACTATTACTTGTTCTTCTTGAGTGCTTGTACTCTCCACTGTAAACTACAGTCAAGCCACTCCTGGGTTACAAATTAATGTTAGCTTTTGCAACCGATGTGTTCTGCTTTTTGGCACCATCATACACGTGCAGTGCCACTCATATTTCTGTGTACTGTATGTGCTAAGAAAAGTGATTACCAACTCAAGTCCATGTATTCTTATTTAACAACCTAAGCATCAGCAGTAGCCTTGTTTGTATAAACCTCCATTCCAGACTAATCATGACTGCATAGCTTCAGTTGTCACTTGTATTTCTTTGTTCTGAGCTTGGCATGTGTACTCTCAAACAGTCTGAAAATGGTTACTCTGCCAGAAACTGCCGGGAACATGCTACAGGTATTGTGGTTTTTGCTTCTAAGTGTTTTCCTTTGAAGTGGGCTGTAATCTGCCACATAAAGGGGCAAATGACAGTAAGCCCATGACGTCATTTCAGGGGAAAAGGGGTGATTTCAAGAAGAAAGACATAGATGTAATAGCCTTTTTCCTCAAATGACGTCAGTGGACTTACTGTGTTTTGCCATTACACAGCAGTAATTGAGTGCATATGTGTTTGAGTGTTGGAACTTGGAGACATTGCTGCCTTTGGTGACAGACTCCTTTTCCTCTCCCCCCCTCCTCCCCTCCCCTCCCCTCCCCTCCCAAGCCAGCCTGAGATGGAAGGTGCAGCAGCATCCCTTCTAATTTATTTATGTGCTGTTCATTACTTTTGTTGGGTTTATGAATTTCAAGGGCTGTAGCATCCTCCTTGTTTTGCCACAGCACATTAATTTTGTTGATGTGGGACGAAGATACGCAATGCCTAATTAGAGGCAAGTTTTCCGATTCCTTCCTCTTTTTGAGTACAACCACAAAGAACAACCAAAAACATTGTTTATGCTGATTTGACACATACCATTTTGATTGATATACTCGTAGTTTTAAATACACAGGTTGGTAAGCTAGGATTTGCTACATCCTAGTACTGCATTGTCCTTTTAGGTAAGCTGATTTTTGTTGTTTTTTGTTTTTAGTCTTGCGCATGCCTGCTGTACATGCGAACTACATATTACCCAAACCCACACGTCTTGTTACTGCAGTCAAACTAAATGGTGAGCATACATTTAGTGTAGGCAGTTTACATAGTGACTGACTGAATATTGTGGACATGTAGGCAAAACTGATCCTTGTTTTGGTGACCATGTACGTAGACATTTGATTTTGAACCTAGAAACCGGTGATGCACAGCCACTTGGCAAGAAAAAATTACCTCTTCTTTTTTTTTTCCATTGAATATGTGTATATATATACACTGTATTTAATTTAATGTACAAGTGATGTATAGGATATATAGTTAGCTGAACGTTATTGTACAAGCCCTCAAAGTCAGTACATTTGTCGGTTTCATTCTCCAGCACTGGCATACATGCAGGCAGTTTCACCCCTGTAATTTTTCAGTTCATCCTGAGAATGTGTTGGTAGACACAGTCTTCAACATTCACTCTTCTGGGGGTCATTCTGTAAGATGGATGTCCATGATAGAGAAACAAAATTGTTATTGTTACGTTCACTGGATGTTATGTGAACAAGAAAGTGGTAGTGTTAACTGCTGGATAGAAAGACAGCACTCCCTGATTTGAAAGTTACCATTTAAACATTGGATACTCTAGTGATACAGACCCAGCCTAATCAAATGCTGCAAAATGTGAACAGGATGCATGACAAAGTGGAATGTGATAGAGGACAGGTGATGCTTCAATAATCTTTGATGCGATTACAGATGTTGAATGCCTTTTGATGTTCAATGATACACAATGTAATTAAAATTTCATTCAGGGCAAGTGGTGTGTTTTTGTGTTTTACAGTTGAGTTTGTCTTAGTCTTTCACATTGGGTTTTTTATAAAAAGTATGTACAGTGTATCTGTCTTTTTCTATTTCCTGACTTCAATACCTGTTTCGGGAAATTTTGGTTGCTTCCCACAGGGGCAGTGCTTCATGCTTCTTCATGGTGCAGCACCACCCACCTACTTATTGTTTTAATTTGATATGTGGGAGTGACAGTATATGTCTTACATGGGAATATAACTTCACTTATTCATGAGCTGTGTTTGAGTGGTTAGAACTAGGGATTTGAACAGTTGTTCGTGGTTATAACAAGCATGATCATTCAAGTTAAGTGTTGCAGACTGCAGCAACATTTCTTCTGTTACTGGAGAAGATGATAAATGTTCTCGGTCCATATATCCTTAGAAGAAAGTCTAAATCACCTCTTTGTTGTATGTACATGTATGAATTTTCAAGAAACAGGCAGAGGTGAGAGAGAGACACTGAACATTATTTTTCAACTTATAAAAAATATAGTCTTTGGGGGGACACACAAGGACATGACCTTTAGTACAAATTTTTTTCTGTTTCTTGGCAGTAGCTGCGTGTGTGCACATCTTGGTTTTGATTGTAATTTGCAGGCTTTCTTTGGCCACAAATCTAGCATCCACATAGATAACATAATGCTGAATCTTTCAGTCTAAAGGGCACATCCTTTCTCTGTTAGCCACAACAAGGTGCCTGTCACTGATTTCCAGAGAAGACTGTCAGCATATGACCTTGAAGCTCCAGTTTTGGTGTTATCTTTTTTGTCATATCCTACCTCTCTTGAAATTCCAGTTACATGTATATCTGTTCTGTTAATAATACCCTCACATTAAATACAAATTAAACTCTGCAGTCTGTGTTTTCAGTATATGTATGCACCAGTCTGTGAATATGTGTTTTTAGTGTTGTGTACCATTTTAGTGTTATGCACCATTGATGTGAAGGTGGATTGTGTGTGTGTGTGTGTGATGTCTTCAAAACCCATATTCACCAGATTTTCAGTGGTTGTGGTCTTCAATGAGACCTTTTTGTCACCTTTGTTCTGCACACCGCTTCCATTATTCTCTGCATCGCTTGAAGTGATTGAATGCATACTTTGTACAGTTTGTGAAACTCAGAGCTGCGCGTGGTCACTGGGATAAAGTGCCTCCTGAAGCATTCACTATAGTACAGGTAACTGCACAGCACAGAAGAAACCGAGAGACAAATCAAGTGTGAGAACAATGTTAGACTTTTAATGTATACATTTCATAAAATGACAACGCAGTCTCATGACATCAATACAGACATTAAGACAGAAATGTAAAAAGTGAGATTTCCAATAAGTTCTCAAAAGAAAAGGCAGCACCATATTTAACTTATAATGATGGTAATATTAAAAACAGGACAGATGTGTGCAATACGGTAACAACCAGAAAGCACATACCCGGTTTTGCATTAGTTCATATATGATGGGATAATGTTGCATACAGGCACTAAAGAGAACGGGAAAAAAAAAATAAATAAAAATACAAGGAGGATTATCTTTACTGTTAGCTTTATTGTGGAGTTTTTCAAGGGTTGCCCGCACTAAGCGTGAAAGGGCACTGCCCATGTAAACATGCAGATGTCAAATACAGTGCAAGCACATTTTATGCATTCATTTCTATCTGGTGCAGGTACCGGCTGACATTAAGGGTGCCGTAGACCCAAAAATGCTAAATCCCTCCATGCATGCACACCCTGAGTAAAGCATCCAAAACACGCTACAACTGCCTTTTACAAGTGTTGCCATACTTGAATGTACTTGGGTGAAAAAAAAAAAAAAAGTTGCAATTTGAGTCTTTTCTTCTTCCTTTTTATGCTGTAGAAAGCAAGTGGACAGGAATGTTTTAAAGAAGCCCAGATATGGGTGGCCAGGGGGTGTGAAATGACATTTTCAGTGGTAGTGATAACGATGTAACTAAGGAGGCAAAATAAAGAGGAAACACTCAGGGTGGGGAATTTTCAGTCGTTCGGCAATTTTCTGCCAAATTTACTATTCTTTCTGGCAAAAAAAAAATCTAAGTTTCAGCCAAAGGAAAGGAAGGGGGAAAAAGATCGCACAGTCATGTATGGATACAAATGCCATATGGGACAGTCTAACTTCATTTTTGAAGGCTTAAACGTCAGTAAATGTATTTTACTTTTAGATGCCACGGGAGGCTGCTAAATGCCTTCAAAAAAGCTAAAATTTGTTTTCTTTAGTGGGGCATTGCCCCCGTGGTCCCCCAGCAGGATGATGCCTCTGCAACCTGGTCTAGGTTTCAGTCTTTTTTGCCCTCAGCAATTCCCCAGTCTGACACTGCATGATGTGCAATTCATAGACAGGAAACAAAACTTTCAACTTCTTTTTGCTAGTTGGCTTTTGGGAAAATAAAATGATGGTGCTGCTGCAATCAACACATAGTTCTTTTCTATGTAATCTAAAATCGCAGGGAAATACTATGGTGGTAAATTTCACAGCGTTTCTGACTAAAGAAAAATCACTGAAAGGGGCAATTTTTATGCTCAAAGACGGTTCTGAGCTGTTCCAATGATGTCCAGCATCACTCCACTTGGACACCTGCACAGTGACAGTTCCTCAAATACTGGCACTGAGCAAAAAGAAGCGCACTCACTGATGCGGTTAACACGCTGAGCAAGATTGTTGTATACAACAGCCGTAGAATTTGAATGTTTGACTGTTCGTGCAAAGTGTAAAAAAAAAAAAAAAATTGTATCGCTTGACTAATCATCAAGAAAAGGTAGTTCGAGAGTACAAGTGCATTCACAAGCGAACTGTTCCAAAACAGAGGTTGGCTTAGTAAACATGGAAAAAGCCCGTCAACTGAAAGTGATGTTATTCTTTCACAAGTTTCAAAACAGTTGTACACGAATAAATACACCCAGCACTTGGAATATGTGCAAGGGGTAGGCAAAAAACGCCTAACAAGTGCCTGTTCTTATTGCCTGGAGCAATGCCCTAAATCAACAAGTGACACCTGCATACAGTACGTAATTGATGCGATTCTGGGTGAGGGGGGGTATGGTGCCACATACTGTTTCCTGAATCCTAATAAAGACAGTATCACTACAGTGCATAACCACAAGTACAGAAAGACTGCAACAATTTCTTTGGGGCTGCCCCGGGTAGTATACAAGTACACGGTGACGTTTGACTGCTCTATGAAGCTGTATCATTTATATTTAAAACCACTCACAACAAAAGAGGTTTGATGCTGAGAGCGACTTGCAGGTTTTGATCCACGGACAATACGCCAACGATGGCATGAGGGCAACAAATCGTTCAAGGAGAAATACAGTACATGCAGAGCAAACGAATGGAAATGGTCAACTGTACAGACTGAAACTTGCACACAGTGGAAAAATATTGATTTGGTTTACAAACACATCATCTGAAGAAAAGAGAAATTTATATGAATACCAAAACAAAACCCACCAAAACAAAACCCCAACCAGCCCCAAAACAAAACATATTAAAAAAAATTATGATACTCTATCATCCACCCTCAGTCAAACACTGTTTCACTCCAAAGTCCGATCATTTGAGAATACACACATGCAGAGAAACACACATTGAAAAAATCAGTTGCACAACACTACTGAAACTATTCACTGAATCCAAGCGTCTGTACGTGCTTCACATGTAAATCATAACACATATATATATATAGTTGTGACCTTTACAAAAGTCTGCCATTGCACAGTTCAGGGGTGACACTCCTATTGGTCCTAAGATCGCGCAACACTTTCTCTATGAAAGCAATGTATAAATCAGACCAACAGTTTGTATTGAATGTACAAGTAGCTGGTGGTAAATCCCTAGTAAGATGAATGAAGACAGATACGCAGATTTGTCATTGTTAAATCGATGCTAGTTAAGAACAAAAACCATTAAAAAAATTTGATCGCACACAGTGACTGACGCCCGAGCATGTGGCCAATGATTGTCATAGCAATGACAGTGGCTGTGCATACCATACATGGCAAATGTCTGATGGAGAACCTCATATCTGCTGCCAGTTGCTACATCACATTCAACCTAGACAAAGAGTGATGATGCAGGGAAGTTTGTTCACGACTGCGGCCATGATTGGTCTGGCACATGATAGTCAGACTAGAGATATAATTCCTTCAGAGAATGACCACTGACTTGCCACTGGGTACAGGCAAGCCACATGACAAGCTACAGAAAATTAATACTTCCTATCTGTTGTCTACAAAGAAGTAAAGTGACTGTGTCTGCATGCACAGACAAAACGACACCAAATAGGTAAAATTAACAGCCCACACTAACGAAATTTGCCTCAGAAAAAATAGTGCAAGAGTGTAAAAAAAAAATTAAGGCAAAGCCAGAAAGGCAAACACTCCAGTGTTGCTAGCAAAACAGGCAATGGAATCAGGCACATAGGCATAGCTGTTTACTCACTGACACAAACGAAAGAACGCACCCTAAAATCAGTCAGCATCAAGGATGCATAGGGTCGAAGCTGGGGTGTAGTGAAACACAGCTTGAGAAAGGTACATATTAAAGTGTACTTGGATTTGTGGTACAAGAGTAAGTTGCAAGAGTAATATCTATAAGTTTATGGTCTATGCCCAACTAGAGTGTCTTTCACTCTTTTACTCTAGTTGAACACAAAACCTAATCCAAGAAACTGCTGGGTTGTTGGAGAGAAGAATCATGCAAAGTTGAAAAAAGAAAGAAAAAAAAAGAAAAAGAAAAACAGAATGCAGACTACTACCAATGGAGAGTTTTCACCACAGAGCAGATGCGTGTAGCTCCTGAAATGCTGCTGCTGCATTTAGTGCAGAGGCCAGCTCCATAAAACACAAAACTGAAATAGTAAATATTTAATCATTTTGAACTCACTTCACAACATTTTGCACACTGAAACAATGTAATGGGCACACTCAACCTCATTGTAGTTTGTACTGTCAACTGAGAATGGGCATTTCACAACTCTTCAGGTGGGAATTGTTCTCACACTTGTCCGTCAGGTTTGCATGTAACTTGCAATTCATTTTACAAACAGAACATATGATGATGAACAAATTGCACATACTGTATACACACCAAACGGAATAACCATCTCATTGTGAGCTTAGTCCGATGGCATGTTAACAAAAGCTACTCCAAGATGACAGAGATGAACACAGAAATTGATGGGGGCCAGTGTTACTGTGGATGTTGCTATACAAACCGTTAAAATCACTCCGGATACGTACGTTCACTTGATGTGGTTTCTGAACCTGTGTTCACCCACAAATTTACTAATAAATTATTTAGGCAAGGCGATCCTACCACGACACTGAGGTCAGTTGGCACTGCTAACAGTTTTCTCATTACAATGCTGTTTCAGGCAGCCACGCACAGTCCATGGATCCACAAATCAGTATCTGTGTCTTGCTGTCAAACATTGTAATGAGGTGCACTACACTCACCACTGGCTGACCTACAGGATCAACAATACATCAAGGTTGCTGATGCCAAGAGGAGGAGAAACAAAGGAAAACCTGGCTGTCAGCGCCAAGCCTGTACAACAACAGCTGAATCTGCTTGGTCACCACATGGGGAAAAAGCAAAATGTTCCGTTTCATCCATTCATCATCCCACCCCGACAAAGGAGAAAAGAGAAAAGCCCCCCCCCCCCCCCCCCCCCCCAGCACTGCAGCTGCCAGAAGAGAATCTGCTCATAAACAGGGAGTTGGTGAGATCTGAAGGTTCATCTGAGGACTGAAAACCATGGAGTTGCAGCTGACAGTGTGATGACAACTTGATGCAGAAAATGACCGAGAGAAATGATGACAACCTTGTGAAAGCTGCAGTCACATCCGGGACCCCTTCAGCTGCAGAACCTGCAAGTACAACACAAACCCTTAAAGTAACACTAAGCATTTCTGTTTACCCATCATGGTTCCAGGATGCAATATTATAATATATATATATATATATATATATATATATATATATATATGTGAAAAACAGAAATAACTTTGCAGCTGAATGTATATATATATATAATTGTGTAAACTTTTGCTTGTCCCATTTCAACAAAGAGAGACAGCCTATTCTTCAGTTCAGAGTATTTTCTGGTGCCAAACTCTAATCACAGTTGTGCATGAATGTTAATGGTGACATAAATGTTGCAATTTCTTTGAATTTCACAGTGCTTCATGGAGAGAGATAGTCAGACACACAGGAAATGTACAGACTTTTAACTGCTACATGCCAAACATTATTCTATGACCACACATCAAATTAACCTAAACTGACAGCTTTGAAGCAGTGTCTCTGACAAAGACGGCTTCCTGCCGAGCAAGACAAAAAGTGAGAAGAAATTTTTTAAAAACTTTGAAAGAAGAGAGAAAGTCTGCTTACCTTGGCTCTGTCTGAGTGTTCATTGTCCGGGCCATTGACTAGATTTGGGCACTCTTTTGAAACTACACACAAGAACTCTGCATGATCCTCTGTGCCATAGTTGTACTGTGAGCCAATATTCACCAACTGCAAAAAAAAAAAAAAAAAAAAGTGGGAAAAATTCCAATCACTGGCCTGGAATAAACCCTGGCCGGTACCATAGGGGTGGACAGACAACAGTTTTATCTTGCTTCCAGATCTATACTCATAGATCCAGATAGATCTATCATTAGTATCAATCACATTACAACATTTGACGATGTTACAATAATTAATACACCTGTAAGTCTGCACCGGATGTACCCAATTAATTTTGTTGTTACTGAGAGTGAGAATAACGAGTGTTAAGACTAGCGTATTTAAAACAGACAATAATGTCACATCTTCACGCGTATCGACCCAGGTATTCAAACAGCACTTTCCCTGAATTAGTCTGTAGGAGACTGTTTTAGTAAGTAGACAAGGAATCCAAGAATGCCAAGATGTTGGAACACAAACTAAAAGTTACCTGTCACTTGGGCCAATGACTAATAAAAATCATACATACAGATCACGATTCACAATTACAGCACAGGGGAAGTGTTTCTGGTATGCACTGTACAATAAGTTTCAAACAGGATGGTCGAGATGCACGTACCTGTTCAAACTTCCAGCCATCTGACATGGTGGAAACCATTTGTGTAAGCTCCTCTTCTGAGCATTGCAAGACCCTGTATACATTCTTCATGTATGTCTGCAAAAGAAATGACACTTCTCAGACAAATTACACACAACAATCACATCTGTTTTAAAGGGAACAAAAATCAACCGTTAATTATTTGTGAACTTCAGAATTATGCATACATACATAGTGTGTATGGTAGAGCTTTGTAAATTATGTTTAATTAACAGACCAAGGGAAAACAAAACCTAAACAAGACTGTGAAACTGTGATAAGTAAAGTCTCTAAAAGGAAATGAGTTTTACCTGATTTTGCTTGGCATCTCGGTCTTTGATCCTGTCTTTTACCAGTTTTATCAGTTCTGTGATGTTGTAAAATTCAGCCTCTTCTAGAACACCTGACAACAAACAGAGCAACAAAAATGGCCGATCAATCACTACTTAAGACTAGTTCTACTAACTCACTCACTCTCAGTCTCACAGTGAGTCACACACACACACACACACACACACACACACACACACGAACACACAGTCACACACACACACACACACACACACACACACACACACACACAGTGACACACACACACACACACACACACACAGAGTCTTACAAATAAAAACAGCATCGATAAAGTCTAATAAATTTTCTATTGGCCCAACATAATCTGTGTGTCATTCTAGATGCACATACAGTACCTTCTTCTGCAATGTCTCTGTTAATGACCAGTTTTCCATGGCGAAGATAGTTGAGCACTGGGCCAAAATATGTGGGGTCTCTGTCAATCAAGTATGCTCCACTCCCATCCTGCATGGTACACACGCAAATTTGTACGTATACATGTAAAACAAAACTGGATCATCATATTAAAAACCAAGGGGGTTGCAGAACCTGTTCATTCATTGATTCAAAGACTCAGTTATTTTGCTGATATTAGTATTATTTTTAACTGTACTTGAAGACTTTTCACTATGATCTATACATCCCACCCCCTTGCTTTCTGTGTTAAGAGAAGTTTGCTACATGAGCAATGCAATTCCAAGCGATCACTGAATTATGTATACATACACCACATGTATCCATGCGGGAGACAATGCGTATCATTACATGCACACTGACGCAGTGTACTGTGTCAGCTAGTCAATAATACCACCTCTGCATACAGTTTCATGAGCAATAGGCTTTATTTTCATCATTTATACTGCACAGAGACAAAAATCAGAGTTCCAATTAATACCTTTCATGACACTGGGAATGAAACTGATCAAAAGATAAGAGAGGTACCATTGTATCATGTATGACACTGAAACTTGTGTTGGGTGTGACCAGGGCAATAAAAATGCCTACAAAATGGAAGTAATGCGATCAGGGGGTGAATATGGATCTGGTGAGAGCAGTTAATCACTGGGCGTGTCTCCAAAATATCAGTGTTAAAGACTTTCTATTTTTATAGAGAGTGCCAGTCAATCTGCATGTCAACTGTGTAACTGCTGCAATGAATCAATACTAACCTTGTCTGTGTTGAGGTCTGGCTCTTCCTGGATTAGACGATATAGGAATGATTTGGGATCTCTTCCCAGTGTTGTTCGAGTGGTTAAAAATGTTGTTCCACCAACATTGAGCTGAACCCACTCATTTTTGCCTTTCCTCACACTTGTAAAATCATCAGCAACAGTGCTTGTGTGCACTGTCTGCACTTCCATCTTTTCTGATTTTCTGTCACCAACCACTCCATTGCTGCTCGCCATCGCAGCTCATAAAAAACACTATCTGACCCTTCTCCACCTTATTAAACAGTAAACACTTCTGACAAATCTCACAAATTTTGAGGACACACGGCGCCAAAAATATTATCCAAAGGTGTTCAGGTGGGCATCTTCGCTTGGTTACTCTCGTGTATTCTCGTCGTCTGCTGGACGGGAATGCTCGAGACATTGAGACCTTGAGGTGAAGGTCGTTCCTCCATTTTTGAGAAGCAAAAATGGCATCCGCTGGTCGTGGCAGTGGCAGGGTGGCAAAGAGTGCGATAGACTGGATCGCATTCAGAGAGCGAGTACCGCCTAGACAGCAAGAATATTACAGAGCATTTAGAGCAAGGAATGAAGCCTATGTGATGAAGTAAGCGTTTGTTAAGAGCATTTGACTTGTTATGATTTCGATGTCAATGTCAAACGGGGACCCCTACAAATGCCGGTCATAATACATGTACGTATAATAAACACCCCAATTATACATCAAAAAGCTTATAAAACAAGCAAACAAACAGTAGCGCTGAGATGTATAATACAGTGTGTACACCTGTCTTGGGTTCATTCACAATTTCAGTGTTCTTTTTGCAGGGTTCATATGTATCCGGAATCCTTGCCAAAGATTGACTTTGCCTACTACAAAAGCAAACTGCCCAAACCGGCCATGGCTGATGAGTTTCAAAAAGCAGTAAGTAGTTTAGATTAGCACAATCAACAACATAGCAGTAAGTAAATTTTTACAGAACAGAAGTGTTAAGAAATGCCACCCATATTTTAATACTACCTTGGCACTTGACAGTTAAATACGTGATCACAGGTCGGAAAAGACAGTATCCGCTTTACAAAAGGCTAAAGCAAAAATTATATTAACCTGATGACTTAATTATGTTGCTTATGTGGGTAAATATCCAGGGTTTGATTTGGCCCAGTTGTTGCGAGCTTGTTGCAAACCAGTACAGCATTACAGGCATGCTACATTACTAAAGCCATAGTCGCTCATCCCTTCGTAGAAATGTTTACATGGTCTGAAACATTTTCTGCACATTCACAGACAAGCAAAACAGTGTCGCTTGCCATGCACTCTCCTTTGAGATTACACTTCATAGATCACACACAACAGATTTTAGAAGGGAATGTCTAAGTCAGCTGGTGGAGCAAACCACAGAGGACCTCTTGTCTGCATTGTTAATGATACATGTATACATACACATGTATATATATGTACATGTATGCAGACCTACCTACTCTACGCATTGACCATAGAACATTAGAAGACTAAGTAATTTTGGGCTTACTACACAACTACGCATTTAACATCCCCACTACACAATTTTGTTTCCTAAATCTACGTAATTTAGCGGTTAGCGTTTCGTCAAATCCGATCTGAACTTTTGCTTGTGCCGATCCAGCTTTTTGAACGCACATCATTCAAAGTTTAACAATGTATAAATACCCGGTAGAAAGAAATTTGGCTAAAACAAACACACACAAAAAACATACTGAGATACTATGGTAGTACATACATATATATATACACTGTAACCAGTTGAATCAAACAAGCCAAAGAATAGAATAGTTGATGTGTAGCTTAAGCAACAAGGTGGCACATTTCGGTTGGGATACGTTAGGACTACTCATTTGGCCAGAAAACTACTCGTTTGGTTTTTGGCACTACTCACGTCATGTTTGGTGGGTAGGCAGGTGTGTGTATAGTGTATAGATTGTTTTTAGTTCAAACTGGTGAATTTGAGATTGATTATTGTCCGTGCACCGTAAGGACAGTAGTGTATTTTCCTTATAAAGTTCTGTATGAAATTCATATTTTTGTGGTAAAAGTGAGTTTTAAACATGTGTGTCTTATTACAGTATGAAAGTATGAATGTACCATACCCGATTGACTCCGCCGACACATTGAGGGAGATCGAAGATCAACAGGAAGCAGGGGTAAGCTGCTTTTGACTTTGCACATCTTGAACTTGAAGGGCACCAATAGTTGCCACAGATTGTACTTCTAGACTACCGTATTATTTTTAGACCTGTTTAGGATTCTGAGGAATCTATCACAAAGGGGTGGACTTTTTTGCCTTTTCACTTTTCATGTATCATTGTATGTCAGATTTTATTTGTAAAAGACATGAAACAGACTTCCGCTCCATTGCTTGATACTATCGTACGTGCCAAGTAGTTTTATGTGCCACAAGCAGATGAGTGCCATAAAAATTGCATTAATATTAATAATAATATGCCATGACATCAGTTTTCCCTGTGATGATAATGTGTAAACAAGATGCCATAAAATGTAAGAACAGAGCATCTGTGAGTGTGAACAGTGGCTTTGATCAGTTGTAACAGAATGAAATGTGTTCCTTTTCCTCCTCGCTTTGACTCCTCTACCCACTTGTATGTCCTGCACCACAACCCAACACCACTGTGTAAACAAATATATTGTGCACCTCATGTATCTGCATCTGCTCGTTTGTGACAAACTTTCAGGAGAAAGCCAGCAAGGCCTTTATTGCTAGACGGCAAGATGAGATCAACGATGCCAAGTTGCTGGTGAGTGTTATGCAGCTGCGTGCGTTAGTTCTGGTTTGTTCTCTTTTCCCCTCACACACACACACACGCGCGTGTGCACACACACACATTCATTACCCACACACACACACACCACCAGACACGGAATCCCAGTCCAGATGAAATAATCAGGACATGCCTGCAGTTTTGTTCATACTTATGTTCCACCTTACTTTTTTTGTCTTCTTCTTCTACCTCTTCTTGTTAACCAGGTTGAAATGGTAGTGTGACTGGTTCACTCTGTGTGATGCTGAAAAAAGTACATGTAGTAGTTATTGTAAGAGCTCACGTTTGGTGTGATGCACTTAGTGTACTGCAGGACTGATTATCCTGGGGTTGTGCCCAGAATGTCTGCTAATCATATGAATTAATCATATAATGTAAACAGAAGCTGTAGCTTTTATTTGGGATATGGCTGGGATTAGTGGGAATCAAAGAGTGTCATAATTATTTTTTTTAAACGCTTTTTATCGGGACAGCTGTCCAAGATCGACAGCCTACCCAAGCCAGAAGAAATGACCCTGGAGATGTTTGCCTACTACTTCCCTGACAAAGCTCTGGATCCTATCAATCGCCCAACCTTCTGGCCACACGTCCCATCCATGCAGCCAGGGCACAAGGACAACAAACTACTCTAACTTGTGTTGCAAGATAGGAAGTTATTTCAGTTTTGATTGTCTATATTGCAAGCAGGATCGCAACAGTTGGACCAGCAAAGACTGTAAATGCAGGGAACATTTTAGCAGTGATATATCAGTAAATACTTGAATGGTGTATAGTTTCGAAATTGGATTTCAGCTGCACAAGATCCCTGTTGCAGATCAAATCTAGAGTGTGTTTGTGTGACTGACAATAGGACAGGTCTGTTGAATGTTTGTAGTGACAAATTTTTCAAACAGGCTTGGAATCAACTTGGATTGGAATAAATGCTGAGAGTTACAGAGAATGTTTTGTGTCCTCAGTGCAGATGCTGCTTGTGTGAGTTGATGTGTTTGCTGCAATGTTTCAGTGTGCATGTGAAGTGAGTAAAGAACTGTAGTCGTTTACACACTCTGAAAACGGCAAAGTCACAACTTATGCAAGCTTGTTTTTTATTAAGATTTTTCATTAACCCTCTTAAATTAAAACAAATCACAATGTTCACCACAGCAGCAGGTTAGTTCTGTTGATTCACATCACAGAAGTGACCTCTTTTCCCACGGATGTGTACACCAATACTAGCATATTTTATATGTACAGGCATTATGAAAAATAATGATTTCACACGGTCACCTCATGTATCATCTTTATCACAGGCATTCACGCATTTTCAAATATGACATAACATGGACTGAAATGTGCGCACCCTGAAACTTGCACAATACAGCAACCCAAAAGTGGAGAGGCCATTCACTGGCAAATGGAGATATGGATTTTCAAGAATCAAGAGAAGTGCGAACCAAGTCCTCTAATGTTTGTGTGCGAAGATGCAGTGCAAATACCACCAATGCAAGCTGGCAACCACCTTCAGCAAACCTGCTTCACCGACCTTTACATCATTCTCCCATCATCAGGTCTGACACGCTGCAGACAGATGCACTCATCACAAAAACTCGAGGACCACTAAGAAATGCTGGGAGTTAAAAACCGGTCAGTTTTAAACTTCACAGTTGTGTTGACAAGTCGGGCTATGCAGTGTACGCAGAAAGTCTTGCTCATGCACATCGGGGACAACTAAATGCCCGAATTTTGATCAAAATTAACACCTCACAACACCAAGGTTTTAAATGAAATGGAGATGTGTTTGTGGTACTTTGGCTTGTCTGCCTTTATACACAGGTGTGGAGGCAAAATAAAGCTTTGCGTCTTCAATAAGTTTGACTGTTTTTTCTAGTGATCCTTGACCTCTTGTGATGAGTATACTGTAGTACATGTACACCAGGGTTGCACATTTAAGTCGGTCCCAGGACATTGACCCATAGAAATTTCAAATGTCCTATTTTTCCCACCTCAAGCGGACATTTGTCCTATTAAAATTTTTATTCAGTGCCACTAAGTGGCCAGGACACTGTGTCCTATCACTTTGCTGTTTCCAGGACACTTTGTCCTATAGAAGCTGTGGAAAATGTGCAACCCTGTGTACACTGTCCTATCAAAGCACTTACACGTTAAAGGTGAATCTATGTAAGTTTTTGTGTGCAGTGTACATCATTACATTTCTTCATGTTGCCCACCAAAATGCATAAAACCACAGAAATCACATGCAAAGTTTGCATCCGCTACTACATTCCAAGCAAGTCAAAGGTTACTGCTCAAGATTGTATGTAAAACTCTCAATGTAACTTTTTCTCTCGCACAGCTGTCCCACATACATGACGGCTGACATCTACTCTACTTCCCTGCAAACAATCATGCCAAAACCCAGCAAAACTGAGTCACTGGTATGGCACACGCTTTGTACATGTAACCTCCTCCCTTGTTCGTTCATTACACCTGGCACAGCATTTACTCTATGTACACAAGTACGTATGATTTTAGAGCTCTTGCAGGTTACAGCATCCATACGCGAAGGAGACTCTTCCCAATCCAAGACAACGCCCCCCATAAAAACCTCTGGTTACAAGGAATGCATGTTTTTGGATGATCCCTGTAGTGCATTTGGTAAACTGGTGGCCAACAGTTTTCGGCACATACTTTTTATGAAGCCACTTTTGTAGATTTATTTCAGAGAAAAGGTTATTCAGGAAGTTGTGACCTAATACATTTTATAGCAGCCAGTGCTCTCTGTCTCTCCACTTCTTCACGGCGTCTGTAAAACAAGCCTAAATCATTATTTTCATTGCTTTCATTGCTTTTTCGGAAACCTGGCCAGGAATGGAACTATTCCAAACTAGCAATTTGATGTCATTCACTGATGTCACTTTTTCCCACTGCGTCTTGAACGTTTTAGGAGTACACTCAGTTACTGACCAAGATTACACCGACATCATTGTCACTTGAGATTTTTGGGAGGTATATTTTAGGCTCATTTCAAAACTTTAATTTTCCCACCTCACATTTTCACCCAAATTTCTGCTTATGCAGAGGGCGTCAGTTGTTTCAGAATCATATCCATGGTTGATAAAAAGTTGGGTCAAAAGTTTTCAAATGTCTACTTCCAATAAATTTACTCAAAATCACAGTTCCAAAAAAATATTCCCGAAAAGCTTTGGCGACTGGATTACCAAATGCACTAAATAATGCCCACAACTGGTCTGATTGTGGACTGATCAGCTCACAGCAACCCACATTGTGCACATTTCAAAGCTTTGAAACCCAATCTGATGATGTCTTTTTTATCATGCAAGCTCCAACCATGTTAAAGGAAATCCCACACAACTGAATTTGAAAAGTGAAAACAAATCATCCCAACCATATCTGCAATGCCGATATTGCAGGTGTTTTCCTTTGTCTCCCCATATTTCAGAACAGCCCCCCCCCCCCCCCCCCCCCAAAAAAAAAAAAAAGAACATTATCACAAACTCCATAGTACCACTTATTTAAAATGAATGTTCATGAACCACACATCTTTTAAAAAGGTATTTTTCATCATTTGGCATCACTTAGAAGATGTGCCGTCACTGCATCAGGGCATTGATCTGAAAAAAATAAAAAAATAAAAAGATAATGCAAGATGTCAATTTATGTGCATGTAACACATGCACCATTAACTAGAGGTACAGTACAACGAATTGCAGAAATGTAGTCTTTTTTTCTACCCTTCATTTTTCCTGTGCTCAAGGTAACTGGCAAAAGTTCTCGTATATGCATACAAATTTTGCTCTGTGAAACACCTTGCAGCTGTTGCTCTATACTGTAACTATCGACTCATCAGGAGTGGTTTGAAAGCAATTTTTGTCACTGAAAATGTGACAGGGAGAAGTCTTCTGTATAGAATTGTATTCACTTGTAATCACATACATGCACCTCTGATCTGTACTCATTTCTGGCCTATGAGAGCTGCAGTTGCTGTTTTGAACTGTTGTTGAACCCATCCAAAATGGCATACAGAAGCATGAACTGGTGTCCATGCTTAACATACACGCTGAATTGAATAAAACTGAGACTGTGTGTTTCTATGACTGACTGTGCTGCTAACAGACCCTTGACCCACAAGGACAGAATAGCGGGCCTCCTGCAGCAATAACTTCATCAATCTTGAGCCTGTGTGTGACTCCAAAACTGACCTGTGATTTGTACATGTCTTTGACATCTTGAAGGTCCAGCATCAGCTCCTGCACCTGTTCCTCCTTCTCACCATACATCTGAAGTAGAGCATTGTATCGGCTGTCCAAAGCCTGCAGAAGTAGAAATATCACATGTATGTCAACACATCCACACGCTGACCAGTTTGTTTCACCTCGGTATACATGAAACTCTGACTTGCTTTGCACTGACGGTAGAAACGGTAACTATTAAGAAAAGAAAGCGTATCTGGTGACTCAACATGTCTGACTGCATTTGTCTGGCATCTCAAGGATTATAAAGCATTCTCTTGGTATGTAACTGAACAAGTGTGACAAAGAAACTGTACGCGGTTTTCGTGGTTGTTTTTGGACTGTACAGTTGATAGCAGCTTACGAAAAGACCAACTGAAACACAATCTGCGATTTCTTACATTGTAGTTCTCCTGCACTTTGGGCAGTTCTGCCACCTTGTCCTGCAGCTCCTCATTCTGATTGGTCAGGTTGACAAGCTCACGTGCCATTGATTCCCGTGTCTGCTCCAGCTGCTGGATTTCCTCCTGAAAAAATGCACGAATTGTCATCATCACTATCTACAAAGTGTGTCTCATGGAATCCCTCTCTGGGTGAAGACAAATAAGTGCCCCCCCCCCCCATCCCTTTCCCAGTGGGAAAAATGAATGCATTTCATATAAAAGGCTTTTTCATTGAAAGACAGGGTTTGGGGTGTGTGGGGGGGGGGGAATTCCTCCCTCCAGTCAACTTTACCTATTCTAAATAAAATTATAATGCTGTTTTTCAACTCAGGGTGTACACAAAATAAACACAGCCACATGCTCTTGCCAACAAGGTCACGGACAACATACCTGCAGCTGGGATATCTCGCCCTCACGCAGCTTGAGCTGGGCTTGTAAGTTTTCTACCAGAACAGTGGCTCCTGACTGTCGCATACTGTCATACAGGCTCGTTTTCATCCCTGGAGGGGTCATGAAGTGGCCCTCTGCATCCTCCTGCAGTCATGCAAATGACTAAAGTCAAAATCTTAGAGAGTGGGCCTGCTAGCCATGTATGGGAGAACATGACAGTATATAATAATAATAATAGTATTGTGTAGGCGCTTTTCCCAATTTCATGAATCGGCTCAAAGCGCCGCAAACTGAACCCAACACGCACGCTCACGTGAATCACACGCATCCTCTCACATACTGGACATAAACACATTACAATCACGTGGTGCGAAGGGTCAGCTCAGCTATTTAAATTTTGGAATTTAGAGTTGCATTTATTTTTCAAATTTGGTAAGCTGAACATTTCCAAAGCAGAGGGGGAGGAAGCCGGAGTACCCGGAGAGAACCCCCGATGATCAGCCCGAATGAACGGTGCCACGTACGAGAAGGAAAAATTCTTCGCTCCGACTGGGACTCGAACCTCTGACCTCTCGCATTGGTGACAAGTCTCTTAACCACTAGACCACCGACCACCGACCATGTACAGTACCAAAAAGTCAAGATGCATACTTCCAACACTTATGAAGTGTGAATGCTTCATAGACGTATCTAAAAGAAACTGTAAAACTGTCAACCTCATTATTATTAAAGCACTGATAACAAATGTGTACTGATTATCCAACAGTACACCCTAGGGACTACATCAATGTCCACCCCAGACACACAAAAGTAAACCACAGCTACTTGAGGTAGTACTGCTCACAAGACAGAACTGCGAACTGACCGAAGGTCTGTGCTGGGGGAACAAGGTCGGTGTGGACGCACGCTCACTGAAACTGCTGCTCATGCTTTCCTGGCGAGACACAGACACTGGTGATGGTGTGCCTCTGGACCTTGGACGTTCTCTTTCCTGCACATGCAACACGTTACTCTGTTACTGGCTTCCCATGCTACCCAAAGACATACAAAGTTAAGTGCCCTGTCATCTCTGACTATGGATAACTTCCAGATGACCACTCACAATATATGTTGTGGTGTGAACAAATTTTAAAACTCAAGCAATTTGAAAACTCAAGAGTTGAAAGCATAAGAATCAGAATCAAAATGCTCCCAAATGGGAAACTGAACAGATAGCTGACTGACCAAAATGCGAATTTGTTCCTCTGCAACAGACACTCGCTGGCGCTCTGCCTCAAGACGACTGCGTTCAGTCTCCAGCTGTGATTCCAGGAACACCTGAAACCCATTCAAAGCACAGATCAATGATAAGTGTGTGTTGCAGGTGAATTCACTGCAGTCATAAAAATGGAGCCTGTACCTGTGTGAAATATGCAGAAAGCGTTTCTTACATACCTTATCTTTCCTCAAACTGGCAACTTCGTCTGATAGTTTTTGCTTTGTCAGCTCCAGCTGAGCAAGATCACTGCAAACAAACCAACACTAGCACTTTACAACCAGACAAAAGTCACCATAATGACACATGTATCTGCTGCAATGTACGTTTTTCACTTTAAATGGACTTCACTGTTGACAGGACACCACAGAAACAACATAGATCAAGTGCTTAATTAAGTGACAAAGGAAACTGCTTCAGTGAACCCCCCCCCCAAAAAAAAAAAAACACAACTGTTACTGAATAGGCTTCTCATGACAGGGGGGCATGTAAAAAATTGTCTCACCTAGCTTTGCGGTCTTCAAGGAGGTCAATTCGGCGGCGATCACTTTCCCTCTGTGCCAACAGATGTGCTTTCTCCTGGCGAAGCTGTGAGTTACTTGCCTCCAAGGCCGTGCATCGACTGGTGACTTCAGCCAGTTTTTCTGTGGCCGCCCTCTCTTTCTCCTGCGCAATGGCTAGCGCTGTCTGTGCCTCACCTGGTAATGAACAGCAGCTTAGAACAGCCATGGACATGGTGAATAAAAGGAAGAACAGCATGCTCATGCCACTGGATTAAGGACAGCGGATGTGAGAAATGTTGCCATAATTACCATTACTGGAGAAAGGATGTAACTTTGACGTAGATTTAGTGAAAACATCACCTTTCACACAGAAATAGTAATTGTAAAAAAAAATAATTTAAAAAAAAACGAGAAAAAAAAAACAGGTAACTTTTATTGACATTCTTATAAAGCACACATAGAAAATACACAATTACTGACAAGTAATACATGAAGCTAGCATACTCAGTCTGTCTGTTAGATTCTTCTCCACTTTCTCCCAGGCTGATGTCTGAATGCTGTGTGTGGTCCGCAGATTTTCTATCTGCCGCAGCAGAGGTCGTGTGGCAGAGGTAACGCTCTGGGTCAAATCTTGGCTGCGGCTTTCATCCTCTTGCAAACGCTGCCACCACGAATGAAACACGTACACTAATAGCAGTTTCCACAGAAACCCTTTACTGTAAGCACAGATAATTCTCCAACAAAGCAGTAACATATGCATAAAATCTGAAGGCCTGCATTTTACAATGTAGTGAATGTAATACTTAAGCATATGGGGAGGACACATACGCACTCAGATAAGGACACCTATGCACTGGGGCTAAAATGCGCAGTTTTCATGCACATACCATCTGCAGATCAGATATCTCCTGTTTCAGGATCTCCTCTCGGCGGTTGTGGTCTTTTTCCATCCGAGCCATTGACAGCCGCAAGTCCTCGATCTGTACACATCAAACAAACTGTCACGCCTACTTAGTGCACATACTGTGTATTCATTTCTGCTGTTTACCTCTAAGATAGCCTGTTGTGCTCTATCTTCCTTACTTCAAAGTTTATGTAAAAGCCAGTTGAACAGACACATCCTTTCTTCATCAAGTGACCTTTTATTTCAACAAGCCATTGAAAACAAATTGGGAGATTTTCAGATTGACATGTCTAAGAGAAAGAGAGTGGCTGCTTCCAAAGAAATGGGCTCTGTGAAAAGGAAGCAAGCAAAAGATACTGCTCACCTGCGTGATGAGTGCTTCCCGCTCCTGTCGGTAGCGCTGTCCCTCCTGCTCCATGGCCATTTTCAGTTCCTCCCTCACCTGCATCTCTGCACTCAAAGCAGCCTGTTGCGCTCGGCTGTCCTGGGCAGCATTGCTCTTGTGTAGTTCTGCTATTTCCCTGCAAGTTGGTGGAGGGACATTGTGTGAGAGCAGGCACAGAAATAAAAGGATCCAGACAGTGAAGCTAAAGCTAATGAATACTGTCTCTACTGAACTTTATCTTTACAGAAATAAAAGTCTAGTACATATGGCGCAACTAGCTGCATCTCTGATCTGCTGTGCTTATCATGCTTGCTTCAATACTCACTTGTAAGAATTATCCAGAGTGGCTTGGAGGCCTCTGATCTTCTCATCTGCTGAATCCACATCAATCTGAAAGTATGAACACAAAGATGAGAAAGGAGAAACACTTAGTGATTTATATGTAACTGTGACTTGTATCATAAAAACTGAATGGAATATGCGAAGTTTCCTTGGTAATAACTAAAGCTGAAGACATCCCTTGTCTCTCACTTAACCACAAAGAAAAACATTTGCTGCTCCGACTTGAAGAGTCTTCACTTTGCACTGCAGAATATAATCAATTCATTTGTTTTTGAAGAAAACTTTACGGTAAGCTGTTTCAAAACTCACCTTCATCTTTGCCTTCTCTTTTTCAAGCATCTGCACAGCAGCATTCAGCTGTTTGATGGCATCTGAAGAAATGTAAGCAACAGTTTGCAATGATAATGGCAAAAACCTAAAATACAACACACACAAAATCCATATAAAGCTTAAAATGATCTGAAGATACTGACAAACAAAAATCCCAAACAAGAACAAGAAGAAGAACACACACACACACACACACACACACACACACACACACACACACACAGATTCACACACACAGATTCATACACACAGATGTGAAAATATGTAAGAGTCAAAAGAACAGTGGCGTCTGCTAAATTGTCAATATCCTTGACTCACCAGCCTGGTTTTTTTCCATGTCTTCTTTCACATCCAGCACCTTTTTTAATTGTTCAAGCTCTTCTGTCTGCTGCTCCAACTTCTTCCTACACACCAAATAGAATACGAAAATAAGTCTTGATGTTGATAAATGGCAAGAAGAACGCAACAGTGTGGTCTGTCAGCCTTCAAATTCAAATGGAGCAACAAGTGACAGCAAAAAAGAAACAATAGAAGTGCCATTAAAAAAAAAAACCCTTTGAAATTACAAGCAGAAACAAGTAACAAATTATGATAGTGACCTTGTATGTGTGCATGCATTCTGTGTATGTACAGCCATATTTCGTACAAGTCAACAAGAGCAAAATGGAAACTACTTCATGTATCTTACTTCTGTGAAGCTATCACTCCTTCATTTTCCTTTTCTTTGGTTCGCAGCTTCTTGATGATGTTACTGTTCTGCAGCTGCTGCTTTGACAACTTTTCGCCTGAAACACGCAGTAAAAAGGATTTTACAACACAGGTGCCAGGGCTGGCCAGCCTGACTTCCAACAGTGCCGGTGGTACCAAGACAGCAGAAACTGCCCTTAAATCTATGTAAGGACGTGCTGCACTGAGTAGAAGCCAACGGCTTCCAAAACTGTACAATACGCTGCTAACAATAGGGTACATCCACATGTAACTAAGCTTACGATGTTTAAGAGTTACTAAAAATTTTGTACTTACGATGGTAAAACTAAACTGAAAATGTTCACGCCTAAAGGCTACTTATGAGTGTCAAACTTAAAGGATGCCAATATCACTTTGTGGTCATGTAGCTGTAGCCTGAGAAAGTAAAACTACAACAGTAGTTGAACACAGAAAATGTCAAGCTTAACTAAGGAATCTGACAAGACCAGGCTGGAGAACTAAAACCCTAGCCGGGTTCCCCTTCGGAAAACATTTTTAGCATTTTCAAAGGCTTTTGGTGGTCTCTCCTGGCACCCGAAAGTAAAATAAGTAGCAAAAGATGCACAGTTTAAAACAATTCTACCTTGGTACTGACATACAAGTCTTCAAAAATGAAGTTAGACTGTTCCGTATGGCATTACATGATTGTATCAAGATGTATGACTGTGTGTGCCCCCCCCCCCCCCCCCCCCCACTGAAAAAAAAAATAAAAATAAGCTTACTGCAAAATAAGCTACACCAACCTTCTTCCATTAGTCCAGCAATCTGCTCATCCTTCTCTTCTAGCAAAGCCTGAAGACTGGTGTCAGATGACCTAACAGGAAAACAAACATGTTTCATTATTGCCATACGTGCACAACCCAACACCTTTATCAAATGTGTAGATGCTGCAAATATGTGCACCCCCCCCCCCCCCCCCCAAAAAAACAAAAAAACAAAAAAAAACAAAAAAAAAAACACCCAAAAACAGGCATTCAAATTGATAGAAATTTATCAAAAGCCTACAAAAATCCCCACCCACTGATGTGGAACTGGAAGTATATCAAGACAATTTACACGACACCAACTATTAGGGTTTTCAAAAATTTTTATCATGCACTGCCATGGATCACTGTGGTGTATACATCTTGTTCATCTGATTTTTTTTTTTTTTTTAATTTGTACCTAAGCTGGTACCAACTAAAGTTAATTTTACCTTTTAGCAAGTTCACCCTCTGCCATTTGCAGCTGGTGTTTCAGTGTCTCCTTTTCCTGCGTGAACATAAAAAAAGGATTATGCATTCTCTCACCATTCTAAAAGCTAACTGGAATAACAGTTCAACAGAACATAACGATACAAATGCACGTACATGTCTCTTTTTCTGAGCAGATGCAACAACCACGTACATCATGTGACTATCAACTGTAAAGAACAATTGTACTGAACCTCTAAAAACCTGGTTTTTCAGTTGTTGTTTTTTGTGTGCCGTTTCTTGTTTTAGACAACTCATCTTTTGGGAAGCAAATCAAATGGCGAATGTGTACCTTCAGGACAGCCTGAAGCTTGCGTTCACTTTCTCCCATGCGACGAGTGAATTCCTCTGTCAGGGCGTTGAGATCAGTCATTTCAGTATCCCTTGCTTCCTCCACTTGTTGCAGCTGACTGCAACCACACCACAACCAACCACTGATAAATATCACATGCTAATATTGAACAGATCTGGTAAGCTAGGCATTTACCATAGGACAAGTGGTATAGACCACTTCTGAAGGTGTTTTCACGTGAGATTATCAAGTGTCAGTCAAAAATTACAAGAGCACAAAAATAAAAAATAAATATAACTGTATAAATAAATTTTTAAAATATAAATTATAAAAAGGAGGGGGGGGGGGGGGGGGGGGGTGATGGTGGTGGTGGTTGCTAGGATGCTTGTGGGGATAGACGGGACAGCGAAAAAGAAAAGAAAAGAAAAAAACCTAGAGGAAAGAGGGAAAAAGACCAAAAGCTGATTTACAGCAATACCAGGCCCACTCACCAACCAAGTGATCACCTACGTTCACCTACTTGGGACAGATGGCCAACTCATACTGGGCTTACATTAGGCACAGAGGGAAGGCTGGTGGCCAGAGAATCAGTGGCCTCCTCAGAAAAACGGACAGACAGACACGAGATGATTTCCCATTTCTGCCAGTACAGCGTACCTGCGCAAAATGCTGTTGGTTTCCAGCAGGTCATTGTTGTCCTTGCTAAGCTGCACCAGTCGGGTCTCACGAGCCTGGAGAATTTCCGCCATCTCCGCCAGTTTCTGCAACCCCACATAACAAGCAGCCCTGCAACACTCAACCTCAGGCAATAGCTACTGAAGCTTCCGTTAGGTGGTAAGGTTACAATGACATGGAAGACAGCTGCAGAAGCTTCTGTGGCACGGTTGTTAAGACATGGAAGAAAGCAAACCTCCATTTCTATCTTAACAGGCTAAGTGGGAGAGTACTGTGTTTCATTAATAGGTGTGTGCTGCAAGCTGTGCCCGCCCCATTTAACTTATTGATTGCTGAGACCTTGTCACGCGTTAGACAATGCATGTCTGGAGATCTGCCTGAAGAATCAGTTGGTATCAATGCTAATCCTTACATGCATTACTGGCCCACCTGTGATTCTGTGCCCCCCCCCCCCCCCCTGAAAATAAATAAATAAATAAATAAATAAAAAATAAAAAAGTTAATTAAAAATTCTCACAATTTTCTGCCTCTCTTGTGTGGATTTCTGGGGGAGTAGCAAAATTTGGATCCATTTTACAATTACTACGTGTCCTGTATGTATTACAGTAGTATTATTACTGTCCGGCAACTGATGCATCACTATCTGTCCTATGGAGATGTCTTTACAATAAGAGGGTATTCTTCTGATGTAAGTTAACATGCTGTAAGTGTAACTTTCTTTTTTCTGATTTTGTTTCTTGGCTACCCACTGTTTTTCTGCTGATTTCTGAAATATGTGCACACATGCGTGTAACTGAGAGAGAGAGAGAGAGAGAGAGTAGTAAAACACAGAGTGCAAAGAAGCAATTGTTGTTCAGGAATGTTGAAAAGAGGAAGATCTTTTGAGTGCCGGAAAGCCCTCCCCTCCCCCCCTCCCCCACCTGAACGTTTTACAGACAGATGGATGGACAGACATAAACACATAAACCACTAAAAAAATAAAAGTAGCTGGGGGAAGAGGCCACTGATCAACCATCATCTCAGAAAACAGTAACTGCGCACAAACCCACAAAGTTGTACAAGACTGAATTACACACTGATAGCATAGGAGAAAAAAAAAGGCAAACATAGTTTTAATCTACACATTTTCTCTTTCACTCACTCTAAACCACACACACACACACACACACACACACACACACACACACACACACACACACACACACACACACACACACACACACACTATCCCTGCATGTGGAAACGGGTAAATATATGTGGATAATAAAAAAGACAAGCAAAGTATGCAGAACAGACATCCACATCTACCCTCTAAAATTCTTAAGTCTGTTTCACAGACTTAAACAGGACACCGATAAACAGACAAATGAATAAAGAACACCACCAAACAATTCAAACATAACTCCATTAATCAACACAAACAAAACAAACGAAATCGCAAATGACTGCACACCTGGAACAAATTAATTTTGGAGAGTCAAATAATACATAAATAATAATAAACTGAAAGAAACCGAAAATTTTCCATGGTTGGTAAGTCAGAAAACGGATCTGTCGCTTAGAGCTTGTTTGTGCTAAATGTGATTCTTCACAAAGTGAAAATCAAATATAGGGCCTGCTCCAAGTGGAGTCAAAATAAAATTAAAAAAAAAAAATAAAGAAAGAAAACTACACAAAGTCAGATGTTACAGCTGCTTCTAAAAGAAAACCTACTGCCAAAATAAAATGCAATCAAATGCGTCAGTGGTACTTTATAGTACACGTACAAAGCAACACTGACTCATGAATTTTCACAGATATGTAGTACTCTTCCAAGAAGCCTATTTCACAGCTGTGCATACAGAGATATCTGCTAATTTAGCCAAATAACAATACAAGACGATGGGTAATATGTGTGTGTGTGTGTGTGTGTGTGTGTGTGTGTGTGTGTGTGTGTGTGTGTGTGTGTGCGCACGTCTGTGTTTGTGTGTGCATGTGTGTGTGTGTGTGTGTGTGTTCATGCAAGATGACAGTGCCAGAAAAACATGTCTAAAGTAGCTCTGTGCACTGACAACCGTTTCCTCTACTCTATGTGTTGCAGTATTAACTTAGCCATCACTGTAAAGTAGGAGAACCCCTGCGTGCTTTGCTAATACTGTGCCAGAAGTCTACTGAGGTACATGGACACCCCCAACCCCCTCCCTACCACCTCTTTGAAATAAACAGCAGCATGGGCTGCTTATTCACTGTTAGCCTGGAGTATCACTTGCCAATGTAATTTGTAATTGGCCCTTTATGTGCAATGATTGTCACTGCTCTGGCTGAGCTGGCATAGACAACAATTATATGCAGATCTATTCATGATATTAAAACTTCTGCATTTGGTTCCTGAGACAAGCTAGACTAATAAGAAACGGAATATCATCGGGTCTGAAAGTATCTGTATCACTAAATTTTATAGGTCACTCTTACACAGAAAGCAGGCTGATTGTGTGCTGCAGTGAACTGGTTCAGAAATGACCGTGGTGAAAAATGTCAAAAGATGTTACAAGAAGCCCAAAGACAGAGAGAGGCAAGACTCTGGGAACAGCTCTAAAATGACAAATTGAAATTACCTTGACAACATCTTTCTCCTGTTGGTTTTTACAGTTCTGTAAGTTCATAAATTGGATATTAAGTTATTTACTGACAAGCATTTACTCATTACAGAGAATGTTCAGCAGAAACATTTATCACACATACATCACTTCTTGTCGTGTTGTTGTCGATTGAA